>BEXV01001222.1:32811-59223 GCA_003118195.1 Hemicentrotus pulcherrimus
CCCCCCCCCCCCCCCATCCGAAAAAAATCTGGATTATAAATTAATTTAAGCGAGTATATTATGTAGGCACATGTAGAAAATGAATGCACGAACCCAAGCCTAAAGCCCCCTAAAGAAAAACAGGAAAGAAAGAGACAACCTCCTGCTAGAACCGCGCTCACTGTTGTGTGGATATCCAGACAGGGGTTCACACGAATCCGAGTTGACATTCGGTAAGGTTAATTAAAGGGTAATTTAATTGCTGGGAAATAGAAGCCTGTAGATGGGCGATTCGAGATCAGTTATCGGTCAGCGGTTCATGCAGAGGTGACAAAGTCAGCCAGAGGCTTGAGCAATATCACATGATAAGGTAACCTTTACGTAAGCACCTCCTGTAATCGCGTAAACGGTGGTGTCTTCTCTCATCCTTAGTTGAGCAATTACGGAGGTTAACTTTAAATGGGACATACCTTGAAGATTTCTAATAAATGCTTCATCTTTCTGTTTACGTTTTCTTTGGCTTCTTCGGGTTTTGGGGAGACTCGTGAACAAATTAATTACTAACGCTGACTTAAAGTATACAGAGTAGATTATGACCATGGTGACTGTCATTTTCTGTTTGTAAAAATAACACCATCAAAATCAAGCCAAAATATAATACTCTAACGCTCAATAACTTTGTCCCAAATTAAAACTAATTATAAAACGTTTATCTATTTCTTGGATATAAATTATGAGCATGCACTCTTCTACCGGTTATGCCAAGTGCTTAACAAAACCACCCAATTGAAGTCTCAAACATATCTATGAATGCGAGATCAAATGAATATATAATTGGCAATGATTATGTTCGATCACAATGATTTTACATCTGACATACTACTACAATCACGAAATTGTTTCAGATTTTCAAAAATTGCAAAACAACTGCATTTAAAGCCGACATGATAACATCATTTAGGAAGGTATTATATTACATGGGTTATATCACTATACAGGTATTATGGTCACAAGACTCATCCGTACTCTAACAAATATTGTTAAAATAAAGTTAAAGTAACCTCCCTCCCTTTTATGCTCTTAAACTCACATGATCCGGATGAATAGCTATGACTTCGTCCAGACTTAATCTTCATGACTGAATATATCTCTAAGGTCTTATCTTCAATATTCTTCCTACATCGCGATTTCCATCTCTGTTTCACTTTTCCTCCATCTTTAAAGAATAGATTGATCACAGCATCCTGGCTATAGGGTGTTTCCCTCCCCCATCCGTCCTCTGCAGTTCATTTGAAGTACATGGCAAAATATAGCAGTGGATCATAGAAGGGGAGGTTTTCATGATAATATGTTACTAAATTCAAGGATCACAGTGATCATTTTATGTTTTGTTTAATATCGCGTTTCGGTTACCAAAGACAAACCACCTGCTATGAAAAAAGTATGCGTTCGACCAGCTTAAACCAGGCAGCTTATGCCCAATACGTGTTTATTTTTGTCCAATCTTCGATAAAAAGAATTATCAAAATTAGACACTTTATTAGCTAAGCTAGACAAACGATTAACCTACGTTGGCCTAACACTCACGACCCTGATGTTGGTGGGAGGATTATTACTCACTATTTCTCAGAGTACTCTCTGCTTTCTTGGTACGGAATCCCGATGAGATCAAGATAGCAAAGTAACCATGGCTGATATCATTATATTTCCCTTTTCCTTTCTCTCTTTCTCTCTCTCTCTCTCTATCTCTTTCAAAACAGTGGGTACAGTGGGACATAACAATGAGAGGGGGGGGGGCTCTGGCACCACTGGGGACAACGGTTTCACGAGATGGATTTTATTGATGAGAATTCGTAGAGCTAAAGAAGGGTGTGGAAGGGATGATATCTTCGTTCTTTTCACGTCCCCTTTCCCGGCCATTTTGCTCCTCCCCCTTTAAAAAAAAAATCCGATATTTAGGGGTTACGTGAATAACCCCAGGGCCCCCGTGGCCACGCCATCGTTCAGAATCGTGTAATCTCCCACTTCATTTAGCGGAGACACCCACGATTCCACCTTAATGAAGTGAACTTTCTGCGACTCCGAGATGTAGCTTAGATGTAATGAATCTGACCCAGACCTAGATAATTCAACCCGGCCTGTTCTTCCATTGAAATCCAATAAGACCTTCCCCTTCCCCATGATCTCCCCTATCTCTCTCTCTCTCCTCTTTTATTTATCTTTTTCTCCCTCTCTCTCTCTCTCAAAGATAGAACGTACTATAATCTATTCAAAGGGGTGCTATGACTATAGGAAGGGTTCGTTTTAATGTAAAAGCATAACAGGAGCGCATGATGTGTCTGGCAGTCGCTCTATCTGTCTAATCTTTCTAAAGCCACCCCCTTCGTTTTACTCATATATTATCAATGTTATAGTTCTTGCCTCAGACCCTCCAGATTCTCCGTTGTGTCTCCAAAGGCCCTATACTCTCTGGCTCAATCTCCCCGAGAGATTCATTATGTCCGAACATTTGTAGCAATTAATGCTGATGGAAACGTAGATAAACAAGTCAGTAAGATATGACTTTAAATTAAATAGAGTGATTATCCACAATACATTGACTTTGACTACTGTACAATGAATTATCCCTGGAAACTTCCCTCCTATGTCAGTATTGCAGACGAAAACGGTACAACATAAAATACTTCTCAATGCTTCCATAGCCGTGGTGAACTTTACATGACATTTCACCATGACCTACATTTAGAAGGAGATTTCTCAGAAGCTTCCCGAATTGCATCTTCATCCGTTTCCTTTGTCTTCCCGAATCATCCGCATTCCTCTACTTACTTTCTGCTGCATCACTTTAAGCAATCATTTATCCCAAACCATCATCAGGGCATTCCTATTGAAATGCACTGCGTGGCATCTCTTCAAATTGTTTTGAAGGAGAAAACATACAAGGGGAGCAAAACAACATAGACCACAATTTGCAACAAATGTAAACAGGATTAAATCTGAAATATGAACTCACGAAATGATAAAGCCAAGTTTATCATTTAATTTTTATGTGCAATGTTGCATACAGTCTTCTACTTCATCCGTTACAATAAAAGCAAAGAAACTTGTTCGTAACTCTTAACCTGATGCAAGCTTTGTTTAAGTTGGTACCTTTTGATGCCACATTCTCCTTTCCACTATTAATAATCTAATCTGAGAGCGACAATGAAATCTCGAATTCAAAGATAGTGTACTATAGAAGGTGCAAATGAAGGAGGGGGTACAAAAGATCATCACAACCGTCCATAATTATTAACCAACATCTTCGTCTAATATCTATTTCAAAAAAAGTTACATTTATTTTTATTGGAATTGTCTCACTTTCTGTAGTGATCAAATCTTTGTCTTTGGTTCAAAAGTGCTACTATTAAAAAAAATACAATAGAAATATCGGAAATTCCCAATTTATGAATGTTTAGTGGAGGTGTCGTTGTATAGTTATTAACTTGAGTCTCATTAAAAAGGGTGAGGGGTCAAATCCTAACCCGGCACTAACGTCATTCGTCAAGACATGTTATATCTACATATGCCATTCTCCATCCAGGTGTAAACGATTGCCTGATAATTGCTGGGGTAATAACAGTTACAGGTCCCTCATAAAGAACAGCATTGAAGCTGGTTATGCTTCCTCTTTTTATCATTAAAAGTAGAAGTAGCAGTAGTGATGGTAGTGGTATTTAGTAGTAGTATAAGTATTATTGTTATTATTATTATCATATTTATTATGATTAATATCATAGTTAAATATCGTGCCGTCAATGCTCTTTATGTACCCGATGCCGTCGTCTACCTTAATTACCAATGTGACCTTCACTTGATTACCCTTATTCTAAACACCGAGGCTATATTAAGACACCAGTGAATCTTCGGAATGATCGATGGCATCATAATGGCAGTGCCTTTAAATACAAATTATTTATAGCTCTATAAGCCTCATTTTTCAATCATTATTCATGCATTATCAACCAAGCACATCATGGGTAAAATGCAGTTTTATTCTTATTGATTGCATACTCTGTCACCTAATTTCTGGCGCTTAAAGCTTATAGGCCTATGTCTTTTAACACTTTAGTTCATACACTGAACGTACATCTTATCTACCGAAAATGAGTTTTGCTTCAAGATTGGAGTAATGTGTCTATAACTTGTGAAGCAGTATTTTTCTGTGTTTGGTGCTTGTATCGTATTCTTATCATCAGTTTAAACAAAAATGGCTTTGTTTGAAACTGTTAAAAAAGAATGGTGATCATACAATCAGAGGTTAGTCGTTCATTATGTATGCGAAATATCATAAAACAATGAAATGCACCAATATAATCCCAATTTTGGAAAGTAACTTTGTCTCATACAAAAGTTACAAGATTAAACCAAATTTGTCTAAATGTCTCCAAACAGAGGAAAGAACTTCCATGCATTAAAATGACACAATGCATAATTATCGGTGACTGCTCATCAGCCTACGCATCTGTACATGATAGTGATAATGTTAGTATAAATGTTAGTGTTATAGTTAGGGTTAGTGTAAAGGTTAGGGTTAGGCTTCAGGTAAGGTTTGGGGAACGTTTTGCTTTCGATTATCAATCCTTCCCTGAAACATGATGCATAAGACACAAATATTACTATACGACTGGTGGCACTTTAGACCAGTGGGGTGAAATCCCTGTCAGTGTGGCTTTCTTCTATGAGGAAACTTTACAGCAAATCCATCTCAACAAATCAAAATATGGTTTAATTCACTCCAGCCGAGAAACAAATTGGAGAAGAATAAAACTCGTCACTCTCCTTCGCGGTCAACTGCCGCTGAAATAAAACCAGCGCTCACTTCAAGCGGGCGTACGGATTTAAAAACGTAAAGAAAAATAAAACACCCTTTCTAAATTTCCTCAGGGATCACGTGATTCCACGGTCGACATAAATCTAGCTTCGAGATATCGACGTCCAACGTAATGAGTTTCATGTCGACTATAATTGTGAGAAATTCCATAAAATATTTCAACTCCATTGTTGACCTTTGTCCTATGAGCCGTCAATCTGTCGAAGGTTTACCCCCAGTTGAAGTTCAATATAACACCTGATTTTTACGACGTATAGAAAGCTACAGTATGAATTATATTTGATTTGACATTTACTCCTTGGATACCCGAACAGAATATAGACACACTTGCGTTAAAGAAACTAATGCTATTTTCTATTCCATGAGAAGCCCTGGACAGCGAACTTGTGTCTACAAACGGCAAGTCAGTTTGGAAGCACAATGCCAGAGACACTTTAAATTTCTTTGAGGAAAACTGTTATAATCTGATAATACACCTCTTCATCGAATTTCGTAAGAATAAAGCACGTGTCCTCTGATGGGCGCAACTATCAGCATTCTACAGAAAACCCCTAGGCATAGTTTCATGAAACCGTCATAAGTACAAGTTCACCGACATCACACTGGAACGCCTGCTTCAATGGGTTATCGCCGAACTTGTAATTATGACGGTCTCGTGAAACGCTGCCTTATATTATGCAGTTACGTTACAGTAGAGGTGCCATTTGATATTACATCTAATAAATAAACAGTTTTAATTTTTCAATAGCGTTATGCAGAAAGAAGGTGAGTGTATTGTGCGTAGGAAAAAGGACAGAGAGAGATGGAAAAGTCAGTCTGAGGTTTACATTTTCCTTTTTTGAACGTGATTTCAAACCAAGAGTCGAATACGGACCAAAGAGTTGACTAGAAAGTGTATCATGAGTAGGAGAGAGAAAAACATTGTGGGTAGAATGACGGATGCGTCGAAATAGGAATGTGAATATGGAAGAAAATGGGTGAAGAAGACAGGAGATGAAAAGTAGAAAATGAAAGTATTGGGAAAAACATTTCGCTTATACTCGGCGTGTACTTGAGAGACATAGGGAAGGTTTGCGTGTGTGCAAAAAAAAAAATGGGATGTATGCGCGAGGGTGAAAATTGAGTGTGGGTGTGGGTTATTGTGTTCGTAACTGAATGATAATGATGGAGGAAGTCATGAATCAGTCTCGATAAACCGGTCACTTCTCTCCACAAACCACTGTGACCACAAAACACCCACATCGGTGCAGCTTCAAACCTGGCAATGACGAGCAAAAAAAAAAAGATCCTAGCACAAGACAGAGGTACAGTGACTATTCTTGACTTCTCTTAACAAAAATTGCTTGCTCAGCATTACTTTGTTAAAAGGTTTCTAGAGGTTCATGTCTTCTTTAAATGGCGAGGTGTTATTTAATATTTGAACAGGACTACATTTTATATGCCTGGTTTTAAATTATTTCTAATGAATGTTCTTGATACTTTCTTAGTTGTAACGGCGAGTGTCATTCAGTTGTGAATGTTAACGTCAATAAATTAATCCGGCAACCAATTATCAAGGGCTTATTCCATATATTTCATGAGATTTAAAACCTGAACTCCTATGGAATATAATTCTTAATTTCTTTTCTGTTTAAAGTCATACATGCGTTGTAATTTAATCTTCCTGTCAAAGCCTGGGATAATAACAAAGGAAGTATTCAACTTAATTACAGATTAGTTTCATAATATTGTCCATTTTAATCAGTTCCACGTTCATTTACAGCATGATGTGAAGATAAGTGAGCCTTGCATGCTTCGTGACTTGGCCACTCCTGGTTTAAATGGACAATTATTGTCCGGGTAGCACAATAAAGACGTGATAATGAAATATTTACAAATGCTGGAAACTGATCTCTGATAGTCACCAGAAAGTTTGGATCTAAAGCATATGCAAATTTGACCACTATTTATTCTGTTTGGGCATTCAACTGACCACACAGTGGCCGCTAGCTGGTTTGACAAGCTTTCACACACACTGACCGGCAGCCGAGGTGAATGACCGCTCGGACATTACTCTCTAGCAACGATCCGACATCAGGTATTGACTCGCATTTCAATCTGCAAACGTTCGGCAATTAATATCATTATTTTGAAGAAGCGCAGAACAAATCCTGTGAAACAGATGAAATACAGATACATGTAGGTGATTTCACGGCAAATGCATAACCACGGTGAAAAATCAGTTCAAGAATATGAATTGCCATTGATTTCTGTCACAAAGGGGCCGCGAGCAATGGTAATTTTAAAGAAATGTGAATATGCACATTTATAACAGCAGGATTATTGATTGGATCTCTGATCACTCGAAGCATATGGTAGAGTATACAGATAGGAAAATAGTTATTTGACAAAAACAATATTGCCATGCATCCCCGTAGCCATAATCGATGCTACCGGTATATCGCAACCTTTTGCATGCAAATAATTAAATGAAAAGGCAGCTAGATACGCGTATTCTTCCCCTAAACTTCGAAGTATGGATCGAAATTGTAAACAAAAAAATTCTCCATAAAGCATACGGCCTTTTGATGTTATTGGATGCAAATCCTAGTTGAAAGTTAAAGAGTTATGGGTAAAAAAAGGATGACAATTTTTGCGAGGGAAGAGTTAGAAAGCTGAGTGTATGGAGGACAGTGTTGTTGGTCAGTGTAAATCGCTTAAAGTAGAATGATCGATATTGAACTAAAATAAATTGTGTTCCTTTATTCGCGAATCATATCAATCTTCATTGATTATATGTTCTCAAATTCAAGAAAAGAACCGACAAATTTAAAGAAATTTTATATATACCGCTTTTCAAGTACAACATTGCGAAGGAAATACATTGTAAATTGATTATGTTGAGGTAACTTTTACGTACGAATGTCCTACAAATACCAGACTGTTCTAAATGTTAATGACGACTTCATTCAGTGTCAAACTAGAAAGCTGAAAATTTAACTTCTATCATTTAGATAACGAAAATGATATTAATAATATCAATAACAATAAGTAAACATGCATTTAAAATGCACACATATCGCAAACGTTCGATCAAGGCGCGAAAACAATGAATGTACAAGTTACATTTAAATAGTTCAAATAGACAGATATTTAATATGTAATAAAAATGAAACAAATTTCACATCCAAATAAAAGGTCAAACAATCAGCAAAGGCATAAGCTTTGACTCACATGGAGCCAACAGAAATGACAAAAATACAGACTCGAAAGAAGTCGAAAACAAAACTTGAAAAGAGGTGAGACTCGCGATCACCTGATCGAGAGTGACATCGCAAAAAAATCCTAGACAGCCAGACGAAATGGTAGTCTCTTACCACGTGACTCATGAAGATTGAATGTGATTGGATGTGGGCGTGATTAAGAAATCCATGTTGCTTTCATTTTATGTGACATTTGAATACCTTTAAAGGAAGCAGTAACGTTTAGAGTTTCGGCTTAAATACCCGAGTGTCTATACAGTGCATGGGAGAGCCATGTGTGAGAGCATGGGGAGGTCTCACGATACAGTGGTTCAATCAATTGACTCTCAATCCAAACATGCCACGGATTGACGGTTCAAATCCCGCACTCTTGCAAGACGTTAATCCAAACTTGCAACTCTCCACCATTATGTAAACGGGTACCCGATATTATATAGAGAGCTATATAATATAGCCCTTACTTTGCCGCTCAGGTATAACCTGAGTGCTGGAGTGCTAATATGATGGGCATGTGCTTTATAGTTTAACATCCACCATTATTAGCATACAAGTCATATATCATCTCACATTGGCGACATTTCTCGTCCTTCTTTAAAAAACTTTGAGAATAAATCGTTTTTCATTATTTCAGCTTATTTTTGACAATCGCTGTTTAATACCCATCGTCTGTTTCCCGATTTCTAGATTCCCGTACGAAAAACAAGTTTATTGCTACTTGATTCTTAATTAGAACTCTGTGGTTGTCTTGCCTCTTTGGAATAAATGAAAGACGAAAACTTATTGTCTTACAAATATGGCTACGCTTATTTTCTTTTCTTCGTTCCGGCGAACTAGCATTTTCATGTCATGCTGAATATGTTTGTCAGTGGTAATACATGTTATCACATCTGACAGGAATGTACGAAAAAGACTCATAACAACATGTGTTTACACACCGACAAAACAACTCGAGCTTGAGTTGGAAATAAACATGACGAAGACAAAACGACGGCAGGTGCTTCACTTTGCCGATCGAAAACAGATTTCAGAACCTTACGAAAATACGATTTTAGCCATTCCAAGAGATCTGACCGTTTGCAGGGGTCCAATACTATGGAGACATGATGACCGATCTGGGAATAGCTGGAGAATTGGGTCGGACTAAGTTTGCGATTCTATAAGACAAACAACCGAAATGTGTTTGGATGGAAGTAAAATATGCCGACGCAAATATTCAATATTTAGTTAGGAACTAGGAATATTCACCGACAAAAAGTGTTGATGTGTTTAAGTCTTTATTTGAATGACCATTCAAAACACATTTATTAAACGTGTATAACTCAATTAGTATACCTTTTATGGAATATGCTACGAATTGAACACATCAACATTTGAATCATTTGAATCCAAACACATTAACATAATCGAGAGAATGTAAACTACTTTTATTTAGTATAGAACATGATACTTTCATATAAATATCCAACCAGCGTTTAGAACGCTTTTCAAAAAATGCAATCAGGGTAATTTTGCTTCATTGCATAAAGCAGTGACATGGAAGTTGAAAAGAAATATTTTTTTAGTTTAATTTAGAAACTATGATAATGGGATATTCATCAATGGCTCGCGTTTTATATTTCAGAATGTGCAGTACAGTATAATGCCTGTTGGGAAAGATGCGAAAGAACAGGAACCCCAATTCATTGTATAGAACAAGAAGACGAGGCCTCTTCTTTATTGAAAGGTCGCCACGATGTGACGACATCAATGACTTGCTGATAGGCCTCACATCCAAGTGGGCATCTCAACCATCATAAGTACATAATAGGTTTGACAACATGCACAGACTTCACGGAAACCAGTCTCGCGGACGACGACATTAATTTCATTCAGAATTGCTACTGATTTGAACTCGGGGTGTATCTCGTCAGAGCGTGCTTTCATTCACGAGAATGAACGATGATTGTGACATAGGAAGGATGCTAGAGAGGCAATACCTCGAGCAGCTCCTCAATGGCCACAACCAATATCGCATCACGTCTTATTAATGCTACGTGAACTTTATGGCGTCATCGAAGAGTGGGTCTTGATGCGTCGCCTGAAGATCGGAGTCTGGCGTCATTAGTGAACGAAGGTGGTGCGTCGCCAGTACAAACCAGGTTTAATTTGTGGCGATGTCTTTCCCGCGTGTCTCGACCGATGGTTATACGATCGGCCAATACGGAAGACGGGTCGATAACAAATAGACAGTGACACAGAACATCCACAGATCGTCCATCACTTCTTAACATGGCGTCTTTAATCGAGCTGAACACGACAGATAAACATTACAGCCCCACACGTAGACTTTGATTGATGGTTCTCATTCGGACTTCACGTTAACCTTCCATTCGTTGCTGCGAATACGATCAGGGGCGATGTCAACATGCAGGTTGAGGGAGAGACAATTATTGCCACTTCCGTTTATCATTTTCTAAAACATGCATCTCCAAAATGTTACAGCTTTTGTCTTTTCCTTTGTTTTGCATGTTAAAAACCTGAGACCGATTTAACACCTTTGACTTTTAGAAAGATATAAATTCAATGTTATTGCTTGGATATTTTTAAAGACCCTTGCCACCCCCCCCCCCCCCNNCCCCCCCCCCCCCCCGAACAAAATCGATGGCGCCGCCTCTGGATACGATCGTACAATGCGTCTTCTGGGATACGATGGCTAGGTGTGGTATCCGAAGAATGCGTTAAGGTGACAATTCTATCTGGGAAACTACACTTGTCAAAACTAATTATCTATACTTCTATAGTTATTCACACAGTTAAAGTTTTCACTTAAGTGTTTCAAGTTCAGTCTTCAACTTTCATAATCATACACGGCAGGACAAAGGCCCTCCGGGACCCTGAAGAAGAATCGTTGACCTTGTTATTTTGATGAAGCTAAATATGAAAGGGAAAAACACCCTGTCCAAGTGAATTAGTGACCTGCACTAAAACACCTCAAATGGAATTCACTGCGAATTACGACCGCTCCAAATCGCAAAAGCAACCGAGATGCTATGGTAAAACTGTGTTCTTTTGAGAATGCATTTTAGATTAAACAAGGTCAATATGTCACAATAAATTTTATCACCAGGCCTTTCGGGCAACAAGATAATTCAAACGATGTATTCATTTTCATCTATGATTCGACTGAAAATCCACAGCTTTTTAGAACCTAGAATATCTCGATACATAAACACTATAAACAAATGTACACAAAGTTAAGATGATAAAAAGGCGTTTCTTTTTAAGTTACCCATTGTGATCCTCTGACTATTGCAGTTTATCATAACTCAAAGTCTCATCAACAATTTTTCTTTTATTTGAAGGTAAGAAAGCAACATGGTGTGCATCGTGCAGTGTCAAAATTAATCCTGTGTGTCAATATCATTCATGTAGTTATGTCACATTACGTTAGTTTCAGCTCTATCAAAACCATGGGGGAAACGTATGGTTACGTACGAAACAAGGAATGTATAAGACGACACAATGTTGTCATGTGGAGATGTCAACTTAAACAACTTCAAACATGTTGACAAACGAAAATATTAACTTAAAGGTAAAGACCAGTATTGGAAACGCCCCAATTTCAAAAAATGAAATGGAAGCTCTCATTACCAATCATGTGGAAGAATATGTTTTGACTATTACATGGTGATAAAAAATTTGCTGGGAAACCGCCTACTAATTCATATATTTGGTAAATTTGTTTCTCTCATGGTCTGTGAGAGATACAGGGTAGTCCCATGTACATCTTTCTGTGCATAGTGCTTGTAACTTTACGAAGAATGGGCCAAATTTCTTATCATTTTGATGATTCCAAAACCTTGCAGATGCTAGATGCTAGATGATCAACCTTTTCTGATCGATTCCATAACGTTTCTTTTACAATGCAATCGCATGACCATTACCGGTATTTACCTTTAAACTACTACAAATATGCATATTTTGAAATTTAATCCGACCTGGCAAAACATGCCTCTTAGAAGCGTATGCGTCCCATCCCAAATAGCAAGCCTAAAATGTAATGCACAATCGAACATTAATTGGACCCGACATGCGACACTGAGTTTTAAGTCCAGTTAAAACCGAGATTATCGAAGCGACAACTTAACGGTTTATACAAAGTTTTTCGAAATATTGAAGATTGGCTGGATAGTGATTCTTCACAATTTTGATATATTTGGATGCCCCTGTGGATGTATTATAAGCACTAGAAAATTTAGCCCCTAAACCACTTCTGCTTTCGAGAAAAATTGAATTAAAAAATTTACCGGTGCTCCCGTTAAATTTGGATAAATTTCAAATAGCGCTTACGGCCATACAATGGTAGCTGCGACCATGAACATTTCAGAATATGTAGTTGTGATACATAATTTCCAGCAGGGAATAGCCAATCGGTCTATTTTATTCAAGAAAATTTGTTTTATAGCTTAATTAATATATTGACATGAAGAGGGAGCTATACAACATAAAGAGCTTATTATTTACAATTTCATAATTTTAGACTCAATTTCAACCGCAACAACGATCACTGAATATTGTATGATCGCATATGCTTCCAATATTTCAACTTGAACCAAATTCATGACCCCATACCAAAACTTTGTATTACCTTTAAATCATGCTCGCCATTGACTATATTGCCAAAAATCATTATAAGATGAACAGTGATCACATTGCATTGAATTATTGGCGTGTTAATTGATTTAATTTATTCATTGATCAGCACAAGTATAAACAATATCGATATTGACACCTCGTGTATAGCCGATAAAAAGGCATCTGACACAGTAAACCAGCTATTAACCGCTGCGGCAAAATAAAATGACAGCAAGTGTAATACGCCTCATATATTTTCTGAGTACGTGCACCCATTTTTTATATCACCCCTTCAACTCTAAATCGTTAATTCATACATGTGATCGTAAAATATTTTTGTTTCAATCTTGCCGCGCCAGTTTACCGCGCATTTTTGAACGATCCTTCACTTAATAGGTAAACAACAACAACGATGTCCTCACGTGGGTAAAGGTAAACAACAACAACGGTGTCCTCACGTGGGTAAAGGTAAACATGACCTTTTAGCTCGTGACAAAGATCTGTTATCAGTTTTCATGTTTAAAATTCTAAAATATACTTCAAAGCCGGCAGACCTTCCAGACTTGTGAATCAACAAAACTAGGACAGAAATATAAAAAATCAATATCATTTATTCGTCATGTGAGCATGACCCTACTCGGCCCCATTCACATTAACAAAATAAGAACACTCTAAACGGGGTAGTTGACTGGGGATGGATGTCCAGGGGTCCCCAGGGGTTAGGTGTCCTAGAACCGACTTGATCATCAGATAATGCACAAGCAAAAATACATATGTTTCTTGAAGAAAATTATTGATATGATTATATCTTGCAAATCTTAAAAGCATTCTTTCTTTTGACAATCCAACGTTAAAACTCCTGGGTCCGTGAGTTATGCCTTGGTGCTAGGAATCCTTTAGTGGCTCTATTGTATTGGTCTGGTCGCATGAGTTCTTTCCTCATGTGCTTGTTTTACGCAGTGTGTCACAGGCCATTTCTTCCTGTATGATTGTCTTTATACCCAAAATATATTATGAATACCTACTGGAGTTTAAGTATGTAGATGATTCCGCAGAAAAGACATTTCTTCTCGCCTTTTAATGCAGTAAGCAAATGGTCGAAAAGGGGTCGGCAAATGGTCTATATTGTGCTATCATACGCAGTTACGAGAAAATATGTACTTCTGATAAACATACTCATAATCTGCATTAGTGTGAATACAGCTCTAATTGAAAGAAAGGGGACATGCACACACAAAAACGGAAAAGGGGTACGAAAATACAGACTATCCGAACATGTGCTCAACTACTGACAGGCGACCTGTCCTCACGTGACCTACATCTGGCTCTTGGTGACCTTGACGCTACCTGACCTTCAGGTGACACCTAACCAACCGCGCGAGCTCTTTGCACTTTTGTTCAAATCCAGCGGGTCGGGGAGCCGCTTGCACCCGTGACGAGTAGAAACCGGTGCAACATCTCTCTTCACAACGGTAAATATTTGCCATATAACACGAACCACGGTGATCTATATGAATGTATAACTCCGATTTCTTTCTTTTTGTGGCTGGAATTCAATCTTTGGTAAGGTGAAATCCATCGAACCTAGTAAATCATCAATTCCAAACTTTGAAGGAATACAATCATTGTATCGGCATTGGTAACGGTTCGAAGCAGGGTAGAGCTGTTTTGGATCTAGTTGTAGATTTTATTATACGTATACGTGGACAAGAGCCAAATAATGTCACTGCTCTTGAAAGATTTTTGAGAAATTTTGGTCGAAGACTTGAGAGAATGGGTCAATCCCAGCTTTAGCTTACAAGTTTATAAAACCCTTTCCAGGAACGAGTTTCACATTTCACATTTAATATGCACACTGGTGTTATTTCAATTCTAATCTATACAATGTTCACTTCGATGTAAAAGTAAAACCGCATTCTCAACAGGCTGAAGCCTTAACAAAACGATTGAGGTCTTTGTTAAGATTATTTATTGTTTGAATATAACATGTACGGGAACGATTTTAGACATGAACAGATGAAGGAGTGACGTCTCTTGCCCCAACATCAACTTTCCGATTTTGCGAGAGAGCGAAGAGAGGGAGGAAAATCATACTTTTCTGATTGTGTATTGTTTAGCCATGTATTGCTTCAAATAAAAAATATATTATCTTTCCATGTATACCTATCACTTTTCACATCATTCTTGTCCTTCACTAGATGAATTCACCTGAGATCAACTCACAGTTCGTAGGAAGGGTGACCATTGCCTTTGTAGTTTTAAAATGTCGTTGTTCTCAAAAGAAAGTCATCACAATTCAAGCAAAAATAAGCCTTCATGATATCTAAAATAAAATAAAATCCATCTGAGACGGAACGAAATAAAAATTGTAATCGTTATGTGTTTTTCAAATCATGTAAATTACTTAATTCTTTGTTTCTGTTCCATACTATATTATATTGTGGATCTATTCCAGAGGCACAGACGTCAAGTGTCGAAAAAAAAAGGATTTAGAATATACTTAGTTTATCAACAATGGATATTTCATTCTTATTTGAGAAGTACAGGTCAAATACAATGCACATTCTAAAGCATTCAATGAATTAGAATCATGCAAGTACTGAACTTTAACAAATGAAAACTGCTCAAGACATTATTACGAGAACTCTTTCGTCGCGTTAATATTCGATATCTATAATAGCAGGCTAAACTGGTGACCTGGATAAGTCACTTGCATTTAAAATCACTGCAATAATTCCTGAAGCAAATAACTTTTCAGAGAATTAAGAAATGGGTGGAATAGCAAGCTATTGTTAAAAGGTAAGAAACCTAGAAAAATGAACTTTGAAATATCTGAGTGAATATGGTAGCAAGAGTCAATTGCAATGTGCTTACCTATAATGCTTTCCTGTAATGCTTTATGAATCTATTCGCACGTTTTCAACGAACTAATGAAACGCCACTGGGTGCGTTGCTATAACGGGACTACATCATTTTTATTCTCTGTCTGTAATCGCCTACGGATCTTTTTGCGAGGAATTGCGATGGCTATACATTTCCTTCCATACTAAAGAAGGTGTCACCGTGATTATCACCGTCATTCTCACAAGAAATCATCATGTGTGGGCATTCACTTTGGATGGCCTCCAAACAGAGAGTGGAATACTTTTCATGCAGATTTAATGTAAATGAAACCGTAATAGGCCTATACTATACGGAGTTTCTTATGTGGCAAGTAGGAAGAATTGAGTATCTTGAGGTTTAAAAACCATCAAGATTTATATTAAATTTAAGCAGACACAGATATGCCAACATGGGACTATATACACGAACATGTGACATTAAAAAATTGAGTCCGACGTAGCCCTATAGACAATAAGTCATGTTTTGGAAATGGGAGGAGGTTTAATGATCAATCTTTCTCATGGAACATTGCCCTAAAGATGTGTGTTTTTTTCAGACGGTCTAAAAAGAATGATAATTTTCACAAATCATTTACCAGAATTCAACCTAAGAAACGAAAGGTCCAATCTGCACCTCTTTGCTACTGCGGCGGTGCACGGTGGAGCCCCATGCATGCTTTATACTGATCCCTTTTGATATACTCATAGCATGGGGTAAAATGAGGTCATTTCAAATGTGGTATTCGGTACGTAATTTGAGACTCGAAATTTGGGAAAATTTGAAGGTAATTGGTTTTCAGTTCTTTGTCGGATTAGCCTTTTATAGGACGCTAATTCATCTCAAAATACCACAATAATATGCTTACGCCACGTCAATACAAAAGCGAAAAGGAATTGTATGGCCTTACAAATAATGACAGTAAAAGAAGTGTATTCACAATGAACATCTTGAAAAACGGGTTTTGATTAAACAAGGACTCTGAAATATTGTACTAGGTATACAAATATTTACATCCCTAAACCCCGTTTATACGCACACACGCGCTTAACACTCACACACACACTACAAGGATTAAACTGGACCAAATGACCTCAATGCCCTTACATATTATTTATATGTCATTGAACCATTATAAATACGTTTGTTGGGGACTTTTGAGTACATCTATATTGCCCTTGGTATCTTTTTTATGATTTCTGTTGGTGTTTGAGTGTAAGCATAGCCTGGCGTACACATTCATCGACTTTTAGGGATTAGACAAGAAGCGAAAATGAAATACATGTACCATCATGTAAAAAAACACTCAGCATTGGCGTGCGGTATAGGTTGCCTTGGAAGGACCAAAGTTTGTTTGAGTAGGCTACGTTGTCTGAAATAATGTTGTATGGGGAACAACCCTAGCAAAATGTCTATTGAATACACCAAAAATAAAAATGACCCCACTCGTGTGTGGATAATGATTTGTGTCTCTTCTTCACCTGTATTCATCGTCGAGATTTATAAACCGCTTTATTGTCATGAGGCTCGTGGTGAAGAGTTTACAATGAAAGAGAGTAAACAACAACACAGACATTGACAACCAACAACAGGTCTTCTTTTTTTTTTTCGTTCTAAAGTCTGAGAAACTATTTCATTTTCACCAAGAGATGAAAAAGAGCCAGCGGGGTCAACGTACGCCAGCTCAATGCACGTCCGTGAAAAAAGACATATTTTTACGAGCGCCATAAGTATTCTAGTAGTTCATGCGGTCCAGTATAATTTCATTTTGTGTAAGCGCTAAATTTGTATGTCGCCATTTTTTGTGATTGAGCATCTGTAATTCAACAAAACTATACACTCTGTTATGGTTGGTTATGATGACAAATAATCAACAGACAAGCTTCGGTGCGGATAAAATGTAATTACTTTGTTTTCGTCACCACTTATTGTTCAATGATCTGTTTCTTCAAAAATAATTGAGAAATATTGTTTCGCCTTTGAAATCTAAAGTAGCTTACAATTTTCATCGAATATGATATACAGTATTAATACTAGTGATTTGACTCTCCCTATAATGCAATTATATACTATATATTAAATTATATACACATAATCATCTTCCTTTGATGGTTATAATAATGGATATTTTCACAACGCTCATCAACCATTATTACCCCTGTTCTTGCTAGGCTACCGATTTCGGTGCTCAAGGCATTCAAGATATTCCTTTCTATCGACATCCATTTAACACCTGGGTGGAGAGTGGCAAGTGTAATAATGCCTTACCAAATGACGTTAGTGGTGCGTAAATAATTCGAACTCCTTTACCCTGTGCGTCAGAGTCCGGAGACAAGTCCACAAGATCACAAGAATCATATCCACTATACAGGCAAGGTTATATAGACTCAAGTCAACGACCCCTAACACAATTCACGTACCATTATGTTACATATTACTGGAATATTGATCATAAATATCGATCTATCTGGGTTGGGTAAATATAAAGTGAGTTAATAGGTTCTGAACACCTGATGTCAATATCATAGGTTGGTGTATAATATAGTGCTTTGTTTGTACTGAAACGCTTAAGCTATTTTTAGATGTCTATTGGTTTCAAAGTTAACAATATTTCAGAGTAAACACCGTCAGCTGAATGATACAGTATTGGGTGCACGTTTAACTCATGTGAAAGTAGGTTGAAGAACGTATATGAGGCGGTGGGGGAGAGCAAAGAAGGGCGGTGGGGGTGGGGCGATGCTGATAATAATGTCGGCAAATATACCACGGTATGATCGGAGGCTAGAGAGAAAAACGGAGAATCTAAAGTCTAAAAGTGCATCACATAAAAGATTTTCATTCCTTTTTAAAAAAAGCTTTCTGCCTCGATGTTGATGACTTTTTAGTGATACTCAACGTATCAATTACAAAAATAATATTATTTGTTTAGAATTGACCTACTTATTTTGAAAGCACCTTTGGTTTTCCACGTAGCTTTCTTTTCATTTACCAAACAGCATTTTATCGCTTTATCTTGTTTTCAGCAGACATGATGAAGTAAATGGAGAAAAGCAATTTCCACGAATTAATCAAGAGAATATTTCGTGGATCTGTTATTAACAACATAACTATTGTTGTAAAAGTGACGAGGATATATCCAGCAAACTCATCGCTTATTTTATTTATGTATTTTATTGGTTTTTCCATGTTCAAACAACAGTCACAGTTGTAATAATTAAAAAAAACATCGAAGTAAACATGCGGAATTGAGAAATCACGTTAGAAATTCGTATAATTAATTTCGTTGACTTGACATTCTTAAAAGCAGATGAAGAATATCGTTCATAAAAAGCTTTGTTGGTATCGATAACATGAAAAGTTTTAGAGAATTATAATCACCGTCGTCCAGAAGAATGTTGCAAATCGTTTCAACGCTTTTATATATGCACATACTTTTGGTTCCTTTATTGACTACAACTACGGTATTTGGCCATAGAAGGCAGTACCGGTCACGGGTTTATCTGGCAAAGGCACTTCCGGTTCTCATACAAATACAATGGGTCGAGAAGACCGGCAGAAATAATAGTTTCGGAAATAAGTAATTAAAAGTAACATATTACGATGGTGCCTTCATAGATCTTATCAAATCATCGGAGGAGTTCATTAAACCTGAACAATAGTTTAGTGAAATAAGGAATTAGTTGACACTGCTGTACATTCTCTAAGGAAGCCACAAATTCCCAAGTATTGTATCTGCGCATGTGCTGACCTGCGCAGTGTGGGAGGAAAGTAACCATCTACTGTTGAAAATTGTGTTTGCGGTAGGGTTAACTGAATTCTATAATAATTTACCCAAGTTTAAAAATAAAATGGCAAGCTAATAAATAAAAGATGAAAATATTTTCAAATCGCGTTTTCCAACAAATGAGGGCATATAATCTTAAAGAGTAGGCTAACACCTCGATTAGATCGAGAGGCATCGGTTAAAATTGTTTACAAATAATCCAAAGTACTTCGACAAAATATGCGTCTATCAAAACTTCTGGTATGATTGAGGTGAGAGAAAAGCAATGGGCATGGAAGGTGTACCTCGTTACCATAGTAACTACGTATGGTAACCGTATTATGGTCCCACCACGAGAAGCACGAATCATCAGCATGGAAGGGAGTGCAGTGGCAGATCCAGGTTTTGTTAGTGGGTGGGGGAGGGGGTCACAAGTCCGACAATTCTGGGATAACTAATACAAAGTTCATCAGGTTTTTGAAGTGCCGTTTTTACTTCAAATTTCTTTAACGAGCAAAAAAAGAGGAAAGATTCTTCTTTCATGATTTTTATTTCATTCCTGTTGGGGGCACATGCCCTGTTACACCTCCCCCGCCCCCGCCACCCCTTGATCCTCCACTGGGCGAAAAGGAGAGTAGTTTGAGGTCATGGCCCGGTCATCCGGCCTTGACCAGTTTCTCTCGAAGCAATAATCCTCATAAATCCTATCAAATACAAGAAATATTATTCGTTTGTTCTTGCCCAGGCCATGGGGAGTGAAGTTAGATTTCATATGGCTAATGCATGCCCCTCAACAACACTATAGGCCCTTATGTACAGTCAAACAGATTTATGATATATTTGTTGGCGAATGTTGGATAGGAAAAAAAAGCATTTCCAAAACGCCATTGATGGAAATCATTTGTGCTTGAACCCATAAACTTGTTGTTGGACAATTAATGCTCTCTTACCCTCATAATATGTCTTTAAAAACTGTTATGGACTGGTTAAAAGTGGTGACATGTTTTGACAGTTTCTGCTGAGCCACTAATGGGATCATGTAATCCATATTATAACCTTTATCAACAAAAAGTGGACAGTTAATTTCTCGAAATGTATTGTTGGTGAACCGATTTTCTACTCTTATATTAACTACATTTATAGGGGAGTAAATAAAGGTAAAGGGCAATAGCGAGGGTCAATTATGTTCGCTAACTCTGCAAAGAGTTGCATATTGATAATAGTAATTTATCTTTGTATAGATTAGACGGTGTTTTTTTTCTGTTTTAGACATCATACAAGAGAGTGGCATATTTAATAATTTCTCTGAATATAGGGAGCCTTATACGGGTATATATATTTATAGGTGGTTGTAGATAAAAATTATGATGAAGAAACCCAGGTTTGAGAGTCAAGCGCGTTCGATGAAGAGGCAAAATTCACAATCACTCTTGCTCTCACAGTGTTACGTGATTATTAAAACTTATCACTCAAAGTCAAAAGCCAAAACTACACCGGGATTTGAACTTCACAGTCAATATTGACCTGTGTACTGACAGTTTCCACTAGAAGACAGATATTGCATACAATGATCTTTGCTTATTCGTTATCTGTATATAATCAATCATGTTCGGTGACAGCGAGAAGTACTTTTTTTCGTTCAGTTATCGAGCATTGACTTTCAAGCAGGTATTCAAATTTTTTTCACATGCACTGAGCATGATGATATGTCTTACCTAAATTTCACACAATAAGGGTTTAACAACATAAGATTTTTTAATCACGTTCATTCGCTCATGGTTATAATTCGTCAGTTCACGATATGCAAGCGACGTCAACTGAAATGTACACTGACAAAGATAAATATCTTTCTGTTAATAATTGCTTTGTGAAGAAATACACTCGTAATACATGGAAATGTAATTTTGGCTTATTTCGGTTTTCTATATGTTCCGAATCTATAACTGGCCACAATACTTTTTATTCGTAGTGCGGTGGATTTACCTATAGTATAGCACGCTGAAATGGCCGAGGATAGACGGACTGACCATGCTGACATCGCTGGATACAAATCATTATATTGTTGGATCCAGCAAAATACGTCTACTAGACAATGAAAAAATTTTGGTACACAGTCTCGAGGATTAGGACTTACCCTTGTCAGGATCAGGAAGGTGCTTCTGGACATAGTCAACAGCCTCCTGCACCTGGGACTCTTTGGTAACGTCCATGTGAATCACATGGAGCCTCTTCGAACCCTCGGTACGGAGCTTCATGGCTCCAGCCTTCTCCGGGTACAGTACTCCTGCAAACACCGTGAATCCCGCCTCGTCGAAACGCTTGGCGATGGCATGCCCGAAGCCGGTGTCGCATCCAGTGACGACCACCGCGCGACCTGTCGGATCGAGCATCTTCTTGGGTCGAGTGGACCGGAAGACGAACAAGGTTACGCCGATGATGCAAATGACGGATAACAAGATCAAACAACACATGGTCCTAGTCAAGAGGTCAAAATCGATGAAAAATATATACAGTTCGTTTATATCAGAGGCAAAACAACTAAGTTTCAACGCTGTTACTGTTCCCCTATCTCTAAAAGCAGACGTTTTAATCAAACCATGGACAAATTACATGCAGAATACTGAACCAGGTGTTGCCTTCATTTGGTAAAAGTACACAATAATTCATACATTGACTGGCGTTGTTTGTAATCATATTTCTAAAGACATTCTTTAGACTTTGAACGCAGTAAACGATCTATTATACAAGTAGGTCATTCCAGCGGAGCAACGATATTTAGGTCGATAAACTCATCCCAAGTCAAACGACAAGAATAGCCTTGAATGGCCTTTGAAGCAATGTCGTTTCATACAAATTGAATAAAATTGTCGAGGTATAGAGATTAAACTCCTATTGTCAAAATGGCTGGCCCCACTTAAGCTTTTATGATTTATCAATTTAATCCAACTCATGTATTTTGCTCGGCTTTAACTCTTTAGAAATTATACTTGACAAATACATACAGGGCTAAAGACGTATGACTATAATGATGACGTCCAACAGCCAAAAATTAATTATGAATAATCTAAGTTTTAACCAACAATTGCGATCCAGTTGTGGGTGTATTTCAGCGGAGGGCGGGTCTAGCACAGGCTATTCCAACGCCTTCCACAGTGTTTTTCTTTGAAGCGGCAATTTGTCGCCTGTCGCTGCCGCACCTCCTCCACGCGAAGAAGCGAATACGATACTCCGCCACGGGGCACAAAAATCACGGCTCTGTAACGTTAGGAAACTAGAAGAGAGGTCGGAATTCACTAATCCAAACACTTCCCAAACATTCTTAGCATCCTACAGATGAGTAAGTGTGTCTCCTTTGAACATTCCGCGAGTGTTTGGTGCTTCTGTTTTTTCTCGAGGTACGAAGTTGGCGAAGGCAATGAGCGGGATGTCTACGCACGGAAACGGCAGTGATGTTTGATGACAGAAAAAATCGAATCTACGGTTTATGGACTCTAGCACGTGTACGAGTGCAAATTGTGTTTGGTATACGCGAGGCTTGAGGGAGCTTGCACAGCGACGACCAAGTCACAACTACAAGCTCTTCGACTCGCAGCTGCGCTTTTATCTACCTAGATCACTGTCGCTGAACTGCTCGAGAGTTCGATCAACCATGCGCCAGATCCAACGATTCTCACTGCAAAAGATGAAATGACGCGGTACCAATACAAACATGAAAAAAAGAGAGGAATAATGAAAAGGTAGGAACGAGAATCAGAGAAAAAAAAGTTACGCGAGACTTTTGTCATGATTCAAAAGAATTGGCTTCTATTTATTTATCTCACGCTATGAACTAATAGCATTTGACGGAGAGTGAATGACTCGCTTACGCATGCGCAATGAAGCATAGCAGAGGCCAATGACCGATTGCCTTATCAAGGAAGTCTCGTGATTGGCTATCATACGGTAACTTAGGTGATAAAGTTCCGCTCTCGCTCAAGAAGTGGGCGTGACCAGGTAAAAAGTTTGTTTGAACCTTTTGATATAAGAATATTGTTTGCGGAAAGAAAAAACTCAAGGGTTTATGAAGAACACGCAATAATTTTGCCTGATGGTAATTTTAGTTTACTGGTGCATTCTACTATTTTAATGAAATGCGAGTCAAACAGATAACTGTGTTAATGACCTGGGGTAGTTGCCCTAGGGGTGGTCGCCTTAGGGGGTCAATCTCCTGGGTATCTAGTCCGATTGTAGCTGTCCTGATACGATTTGCACAATATGCAGACTTCACTTCACCCCGGAGAAAATAATATTTAAAAAAAAAGAAATATAAAAGAAATAATGATGATAATATTGATATATATAAATATATATGTATGTATTTATATCTTTCTATCTCTTTTTACTAATTCCTTTTAATTTATATGTGTTTGTTGATTATCATTAATATCGGCTGAAAGAGTTGTAGGCCTAATGCATACATTTTAATCATGCAGATGTCCTTATCTCTCTCTTGTATTAGGTCGATATGACCTTGTTTTAGGTCGCTATGACCATCGGGTTATCAACCCAAGAGTAGTAGAGTAGTAGAGGCCAGCAAAATGCAATCATGGTGTGACACGCCTGTCTTTGTTTTACATAACATTGTCTTCGCTTATTCATACATGTATGCACTCGGTACACCCACAAATACATGAACCCCCTGTTTTGAATATAGATTGGGCAACATTGTTTGAATTTGCCAAGTTTTAGGCATGGTCACCAACCCAAGCGCAGTAGAGGACAAGGCTAACAAATGAAACCATGGTGATGACACGCCCTGCCTTTGTTATGCATCAACAGTGTCCTCGCTTGTTCATTAATGTAATGCACTCGGTACGACGAAAATTACATGAACACCCACGTTATGGCTATATCAGCAAATATCATTTTCGTTTGCCAAGTTGCAGACACGGTTCTGTCAACATTTAGGCTTAATTGACTACATTTTGCCGTCAGTAAATTCGTTCGGATAACATTCGACATTACCATGCTAGATGAAATATGGATATAGACGGGAGAGGGGGAGAGAGATAGAGAGAGGGGGAGGGGTGGGGGAGATTATTTCAAAATAATTTCAAACACTCGGCTATAAAAACACGTTTGGTGACTTATAAATATGTTTCATTGCCTCTTTCTTATTGTCAAATTTCAAACCAGTCATCAGTATGCATGGAACAAATTATTCTCTCAATCATTTTTGTAGATTTGTGAACGCATTAGGGAACAGAAACATGACTGAAAGTTTGGAATGAGCAGAAATTTAATTTTTATTGTGTCTGGTATCGAAACGATATCTTGAAAGAATTAGGGACACCACTTGTAATCTAACGTGACAAGTTTACATGACAGCAGGTATGATTATCACACCGAAATTACAGACAAGTGCAGTCAGTAACCGATAATGAAAGAATTTGAAATTCTATTTTATCATCATGTATGTTCTCTCTTCTTATCTTTTCCTCTTTCGCTTCTTTCTTTCCCTCTTTCATGTTGTTATCTTTCTTTTCTCGCTCATTCTATTTCAATTTGATAAATTATTGTATTGCTATCCCAATACCCATCGATGAGCAGGGCTGTACTATTTTCCATTTCAATACCCGCCCCCTCCCCCTATCCCGCCCCCTCCCCCTANAAAAGATGACAAGGCTTTTTCCTTTTTAATCATGAATTGGTGACTCTCTCATGCAATAATTTATAGCAACTCAACTGAAAGATAATCTTGCATGTAAGGAAATATTGTCTGTTTGAATGCAACCAATTGATAGAGGAAACGTGAGCCAGACCTGCCTTTTATCAAACAAGCACCTGGATCGACACAAAAGGCCCCTTGACATACCAAAGCGTGCCAACGTGAAACTTTTTTATGACAAATTGCCTTCGTAACACCCTAACCCTAAAACGAGCTGCCCGCCTTTCTTATTCATGATACATGTATTTACAGTTTGTTATTTTACACCCAAACATCGAGGTGATAAATTACGATTTGATATGAGTGATGGAGATATATTTACGCGGCACATTTTTCAAGGCGGTTCGTCCTAATCCTGGTCATGAACAAGCTTCAGAGGGTGAATGCTCGAGGGAGGGTTGAACCTGGCGAGTTCATTGTCATTGACAATCTATTTGATTTCTTTTTGTTAGCTATCGTTTTTGCATGTTAGTTAAACAGTAATTTATACTTGTTCTTATTTCCACTTAGGATATCAAATATAATATTAAATTGTAATGATAAACGTATTTTTTATATATCATAACTAACAGGAGAAAAGAATGCTTTCGAAGGATATGAAGAGAGTATTAGCTTTTTTATAAGGAATTCCCAAAGAAGCAGATCAAGAGGTGACAAATTATATTATTTGGTGAACCCTATAGTCCGAAGTTGTGCTTCACCTCTCGTTGGCATATTATTCTGAACACGGTTGGTCACATTATATAAAGTCACCATTTGCTGTCGGTTATGTTGTCATCAAAACTTAGGGTCCATAAACCAAGACCATGATTTTTTATATGCATCTTGCTATTGTTGTTCATGGTGCATCTTTATACAAATGGGAAGAAGAAAAAAAAGAGTATGAAAAGATACCAAAATCCTGTGATCCTTGCCACCCTCCCTCTCCCAATTCAACTCACGCTTTACCTTGACCTGCTACCCTCATGACTTTGCCCCACCCCCACTTCAAATGCATTTTCTTTTTTGAAAACCCTCGCAGAAATGTATCTTGAATGACGTCCTCTTTAACATTATGATACAATTTAAGTGAAATGTTTCCATCAAATATTTTTGGCTCCCAACACTTTAGAGGGGCTTTGAAGTGTATTCATCACTGAATGCCTTATCTGATACCGACCCTGTTCCAACAGAATGATGGGCTGGGCATTTCAGGCTACTGAAACACACTGATTGAACACTGCGTCATTTTAGCCTTTAAGAACTTCGATGGCGTATCCAGGAAGTTATAAAGAGGGGCAGCTTCCTTCCGGATGAGGGGAACGGGTGGGAATTATAGAAGGAAATCCCGCGTGACAAACACCCTCTGCATTTT
>BEXV01001222.1:75851-89514 GCA_003118195.1 Hemicentrotus pulcherrimus
GATCAATGGAGCTGAATGCCTGAGGGAAGCAGTAATTTCATTAGCCTTTTCAGCTCCTGTTAAATGTTATGCATATAATGTTTAGTATTATCAAAAAGTAACTTCTTGGTATTATGCTGACTTGAGGAAGAATTGATTTATATGAACAAGGATTATTCTCGTTTGAGAAAACTACAAAACAATTTTTGTCAAACACATCTGTTACAAGAAATGCAATTAACTCTTTCCAGCTTTGGTTGACTGATGGAATGTATACTGGGACACGTTTCACAAAGCCTTTTTTCACTGACAAATGATAAGAATGAGTGATAAATCTGCTGATAACCAATCAGAAGCAAGGATTTTACTAGCATATAACAAACACTGTAATTTGTCACTGGTGGCAAGTTTTGTGAAATGGGGCCCTGAACTGCCACAGTGAACTTTTTTCAAACAGTATTATACCATATTATGAATAACAATCAAGCGGTGTGCATTTGTGTTTGATCATTACAAAAACCATTTTTATTTTCTTCATATCAATTATCATGTAATATGTGAATAAACTGTACAATACTCTGCATGATCTTTACATCTAGACCATGATTAGCAACCTAGCATCAAATAATACAAAACAAAAGTAATGAGAAAGAGAAAATTAACTTAGATGAAAAGAAAAGAGCAAAAGCTGGTATGCCACCCCATAACCTTATCTATCTAAATTTAACCCCGAATCGTGTCAATCTATAAATCACATACATTATATTGGACGGTTACAGGTACATTTATTAAAATGTACTAGTTAACAAAATATCTTCAAGAGTTGTGAGCAAAGTTTGAAGAACCCAATCGGTCAACTCGGTTACAGGTAAATTTATTCAAATGTACTAGTTAACAAAATATCTTCAGAGTTGTGAGCAAAGTTTGAAGAACCCAATCGGTCAACTCAATAGACCAGTCTGTAATTAGCACAAGGTACAAATGACCTGAATTTTCCACAGATCTGTTACACATTGAGAACTCTAGCTTTGTGCATTTTAGAAAAAATCATGTCAAAATCAAGTCATGGATGTGCTTGTTATGAAGAACCTTCGTTTGCCCCTTTTCTTCCCGTGTATCATAGAATGTCCTGTCAGTGCATGAATTAATTAATTACACAACTTTGAAGAGCACGTATCCAGACATGCATGCGCGCGGATTGTATCTATATACGAACTGGCTCATCGTGCTAGTGTATCTAATGCAAACTTCTTTGATTTGAACACCTACAAACCGGCTGCACACCAACCCCAAACTGGCTGCACATCGACCCCAAACCGACCCATACTTGGGCATTAAAGGCAGGCTTTACTACTTCAGCTAGAAGAAATTAGACCACCCAGCGAGGTCACTGTGACAGGTGGCTATCTCATTAACTCAGCTCTCATTTAACATAAGAAAAAGAGGATCACAGGGGACCAACAGGCACCGATCGGGGAAGTTTTCTATATAGAGGGAGCAAGTAGCTACAAGTAGGACAGTGTGCCTTTAAGGATAATGTAACTTTTTTTGGTCCGAGGTCGGTTTGCTGTTGGTCTCGTCGGCATGATTTGGGTATTGATACCAGCCACTTTTGTGTCGAGGATAGATATGCAAGATGTTATACACTTGAAGAAGAAAAAACTTTCAAAACCTAATAACTATCCATGGATACATCATGAATGAAAATTTGGTGGGTCTCCTTTTATACTATACTAACATACTTACTTTCTAAGTATCTTAATATAAGAATTACATGTTACATATTACATTCATGTTATTTCCATTCATAACCATGAATACATTTGTAAAACACAATAGATGTATATTAAACTGACAGCTGTTAACAGGTAAATGTAGTAATACTGTTAATTAACTACTAAATTATTCATACCCCTTGTAAATTTGATGTATTGAAAGGTGGACTTGTTGGATTAGGGCCTTTATTGAATTCTTTCAGATGTGAGCTTTAATAATTCACATTCAAAAGAAACATACATTGAGACAACTCAATTTTTCACAAACTTAAAAAGTTTCAAAACTTGGTAAGGGCATGGATAATTTAGTTGTTCACAGTAGATTCTCCCTGATTCATGTTAAGTACCTCTTCAGTAATTATCAACCATATCCTCATGACTAATTATTAGCAACCTTACACTTGGCATCTTAATTGTCTTACCAACTGTCAGAACACGTGTGGTGTAAGTAGATGTAGTAGGTTTATGGGGCACTTTATTCATGGTGCGCTGTTGTCATGGTGGTTGGGGGGGGGGGTGTTGGCAACACTGATTTTACATATTCAATGAAATGTGAAAGTAAGTTGGTTAGGTTTAAAGGAGACTTTTAAGATACCTAATGTCCTATATAAATTTGAAACACAAGGTTAGTGTCTACAGTTTAAAAAAAAAAAGAATTTTCAGAGAGTTTTGTTTATGGTTGCAAAAGAAGTGGTGTGAGCCTATACGAGAAAATAAAGTGAAGTAGGGAAAAATAGCTCTAACTTCTGTTTGATACGAGTAAAATAAGCATGAGTAAGGGGTGTCATCCTTCTTGACAGCATGAACACAGAGTTATGAGCATTATACGCATTGGGTAGCAGGTTTAAGTTCAATACATGCTACATGTGTACACACTTACATCAGGAAACATAATGTGAAGGTTCAACTCACAAAACGGATTAATACTTTTTCATTTATCAACTATGAAAACATATTATTCTAAGCTGACAGTCATGAATTTCCCCATGATTGCTTATAAAAGAAAAAAGAAAGTTGGCCAAGACAGCATAATATGATATGACACAATTGCATATGTAATATATAAACCTTTTTTATATACAGGTGTCTTGCATTTCTATATGGAAATATGCATGTACCAAACATAACGATTCAGGAGTAGCCCACTGCATCGGTTTTTCTATTTTTTGGAAAACATGGTTTCAACTATTTGACACAGTTTGTAATTGTACAGTAAGCAAGTACATAACCCTTTAAAATTTACAGGTACTGTACTTTGCAAATGCCCTCATACATGATCTGATAACGACAAATTAGGAAATATTGTAGGGTACAAAAATTGCATTACAACAGTTCCTTATTTTAACTAATACTAATAAAAGTCACATTTGTATATTTTAACAAATAAAAGTGCTTTACATTGTAATTATTACAACCTCAGTCATTGGATTCAATTGATAATCTGCACATGATAATGTACATGCTCCGCTTCCTGAGGAGTATTAAATGACTGCAACTATGTTTTGGAGACACAACGTAGCATTGTAGAAAGAAAAGGAAAACACAAAAGAGGTACCTCTACATGAATGTACCGCTGACAAAATTTGTGTGTGTGAGTGAGGGGAGGGATTAAGGGGGAGGGGGAGGGAGTGGGGTGTCACGATTGAGAGAACCACTTTCATTACAATGATGCCTATAGAGATGAATTTCTTTAACAATGTCTATTTAATGTACAACTTGTCCATTTTTCAAACCTTCATGATCTGTTTCAATGTTATCACACCGAGTGTTGAAAGTGCTAATAAAATTTGATTTGACTAATCTCAAGATGCAAATTAAGACTATTCTTTATTTTATTGGGGATACAGAACAAACAAAATGTCTGTTTGTCTGGAGTCACAAGGGCTTCAAGCCCTTGACACCTACACTTTAAAACAGAGTTAGTGCCCTTTTTGCTCTCATTAGACAAAATCCATTTCCAAGACCAAAGATATCAGGAGCGGACATAGAGAATTCTCACTTGGAGAACATGAGCAGATCTGTTTTAAAAAAAAAAAAGAAATAGTAATGCATATATTGCACAGATAAGTCCCCCTAAAGCGAAGAGGCTCTACTGATATCTAACCAAAAAAATCATACCTTAATAAAGTCATAGAGATGATAAAACTCATATATCTGTTGTGTGTAAATCTGCAAGTATGTTGTCAGATTAAAGTTCTAGGAATGCTATTTGATGATCAGATTCACTAAAATCTTTGATGTGGTAGGCAATGTTTTGGATAAAACAGCATGGACATGACCTCGTCTAGAATGTTCTTGTGGTGATTAGAGGAAATACAGTGTAATAGACTCTTACATACATTACAGATTTTGAAGATCTAATTAAATCGCTATTACTGTTATACATCACTCAGTTCATACATTTGAAGGGATGCGTGGTATGGATACAAGTACAACAATATTAAATCTTAGGATGACAGTGCTTTTTTCCACAAAGCATATTTAATCACACTATTGCGAAAGAAGTAATTGCATTGTATCTTGTTACAGAGAACAGATTGCAACATCTGAACCGACTCTCAGATCCACTATAGATGATGATGATAGGGTTGTTACTGTTGTATGAAGCATGTACAGTTGGGGACCACATCACAACATGAGCACAGAAGTTGTTTTGAGGGATTGCTTTTCTGTAGTAATTGAGCTTTTACAGATATGTATCAATAAGGTATGATTATTTACGTCTTGGGACAAAACTTTAATGTCACCATCCAAAAGACAAAACTCAGTTTTGAGCCGAGTGAGGAGGAAGGCAACGACAGAGAGCTGACCATACCACCACTAGACCATGTTACATGATCTCCTCTCTCTATTTGCAGGCATCCATATTCAATTTCACCTTCCATCATGTATGCTGCAACATCTGACCATTTCTCGTACCAATTAGTACCGTGTGCAGTATAACGCTGCTCTACCTATCAATACTCGTTTCTTTTCTTACGTTTCTTTCACAAACGTCCACAACATGTAGCAAATACCAAATGAATGATTGCTTTCAAGTTTATACAGATAGAGGTGTCGTGGACGAGTGGATATGTCACCGGACTGTGAATCACAAGGTCCAGGGTTCAAGTCCTACCGCGGCACTAATGTCCTTTGGCAAGACATTGATCTTCATTTGCCACTCTCCACCCAGGTGTTAAATGGGTACCCGGTAGGATGCGAAAGCTAATGTGCTTAGATTAGCAAGTGTGCGCTTGTAAAAATGACGCCTGGCTGGAATGCTCCCCAGGGAGTGGAGAATGTGCATACATTGTGTGCGGGTAAGCCTGAATCCGATGACCGGGGTAATAATATATATATCTGTAAAGCGCTTTGATAGGGTCCACCTGAAAAGCGCCATATAAGAAATAGTTATTATTATTATCATTATTAGACATATTTTTTCTCTGTTCAATATATTCACAACAGTCAGTCTATTGATCAGGCTAGCTATATGATGGCTTTGCAGGTACCTCCTTCTTGTGAACTGTTTTTAGAATGAGCCAACATTACAGTTAAAAGGCAGACATTGATTCTACCCTTCTGCACAACTCGCTATACCTTACTCTTATCAATTTACCTTTGTAGCTAACCTGAAATGAAAGGCCACTTCCAACTTAAAGAGATAAATATATGACTCTTTGTCCAGTATTTTCATCATCAGTTTAAGTTGTTGACATTTTCCTAGATAGATGATATCAAGGATGTCACTGTCTTCTTCAAAATATTCTTTAGTAAAGGATGACAAAATAGGGTTTAAGGGCAGACAGTCATTGTATCCATCTTCGCATCTCATCGATACTTCTCTTTTTGATCTGCTTCATGAATGGCTACTGCCAAATTCATGGGGATAAATATATATCTCTATCCAGGATATTCACATCAATTGATTAAGTTAGGATGGATAGATGATGGTGACGATTTTCCGTATCAGCATTGTTCTTAAGGTTCAGTTGAATCAAAGGTTAGAGGGTGCACGCCGATTCTATTCATCTGCACATCTTGCCACAACTTTCTCTTCTTAATTTCCCTATTAAAGAAGAAAATCCAAAATGAATGCCCATGTCCTAGTTTCTGATGATAAATATTTCTCTTTTCCTTATTACCCTCAGATCTCTTGTAACTCTTTCCAGTATATTCACACCAATCCGCTAATCCAGTCCATTCACACCAGCGTGATTAAGCTAGATAGATGAAGGTATTTCCAGTTTATTCACACCAATCAGCTAAACCATTCCATTCACACCGGTGTTAATAAGCTAGATAGATTAAGGTATTTCCAGTATATTCACACCAATGCGCTAAACCAGTCCATTCACAACGGCGTGATTAAGCTAAATAGATGAAGGTATTTCCAGTATATTCACACCAATCTGCTAAACCATTCCATTCACACCGGTGTGAATAAGCTAGATAGATGAAGGTATTTCCAGTATATTCACACCTATCCGCTAATTCAGTCCATTCACACAGGCGTGATTAAGCTCGATAGATGAAAGTATTTTCAGTATATTCACACCAATCTGCTAATCCAGTCCATTCACACTGGTGTGATTAAGCTAGATAGATGAAGGTGTTGATGTCACCTTCGTCTCTCTTCATGTACTTGTGTTCTATGAGCCACTCTATCTCTTCTTTGATCATCTTCTTCTGCGGAAGGAACATGTTCTTGAGGATCTCTACCAGTTCGGTCTGGAGCTGGGCATTGTTTAGTTTCTTCCTCATCTTCATGATCTTCACTATTGCCTCCTGCAGCGTAAACAGAAAAAGAGGGAAAGTGGGGATGAGTATTTCAGATGTACATAATTTGAAGCCCGTCTGTACTAGTTTGGCCAGGGGGATTAGACCTCCCTGCAAGGTCACTGACAGGTGGTTATCTCATCAAATCAGCTCTAAATTAACGTAAGAAAAAGAGGATCATGGTTTACAGAGGGCCCAATTAGCTACAAGTAGTGCGGTGGGGCTTAAAGTTAAAGTTTTTCGCTGAAAAGTGGTAGAAATGTTCAGAAAGCTATCTGTATACGGTAATGACTGAAGTGCCATATCATTACCATTCAAATGCAGTGTTAACTACTTGTTAACAAAAAAAAAATTGGGGTCTCTTTATTTTCTTTTCTTTTTCTATGTTTTTAATGATTTCTACATACAATACAGGAAACCTGTGCACTAAGTTAATTTATATGTATCACATATAGAATTTAATAAATAGAAGTTTTCTATAAGGGTGCCTTTATAATTGTGTTGATTCATAAAATGATATCCTAATTCACAAATAATGAAACTGTTTTAATCGTATAAAGAATTACAAATTTGTTGTATAATGTGAAGAATAATCATTTTGTAATGCCAAAGTGCAGTGTAAGTGTTCTCAAAGGTTGGACGACGCACACTGATTATATTCATCTGCACATCTTGCCAAAGTGCAGTGTAGGTGTTCTCAAAGGTTGGACGACGCACACTGATTATATTCATCTGCACATCTTGCCCCAACTTTCTCTTCTCCATTTCCCTATAGAAGATAATCCAAAATGAATGCCTACGAGTAACATTTGCTTGTGACTGACTGACTGACTGACCTGAGTTCTGAGAATTCTGAGTTGCACGATTCCTTCCTTATCCTCTTCAGTACTCCTCTCCGTAGATAGCTGAAGTCTTCCTATCAGGTTGATCTTACCTCGCTTCTGTGGCTTCCCGTTCTTACTGCAATACAAATCATCAAGAACAGTCAAATCATTTCAAATCCAATCACACCGATATCTATGATAATGTATATTTAGAGTGGTCTAATCAATTTACATGGTTAGTCTGATCAATGGGATAAACTTCTTAATGTGGTATATAGTTAATTCTAGAACAAAGTGAAGGGTTGTTGTATTTTTCAATTTTCTTCCTTGAAAGTTGTTTATGGATATGCAGTGCTGTTGTACTTACAAGCTATTAGATGTATGAAGGGCAAGTAGTAATAATGAATTGCAACACAAATACACAATGAAGGTAAATTAATATGTTACTACTTGACCACTAAATGTTAAACAAATATATGTGGGAAAACATAGGTGTTGTAAGTATCTTGAACAGTATTAAAAACTCACATGACAGCAAAATCTTGGTTCACCCAAAACACTGTTCCATCTACAAATTCCTTGGGTGACTTCGCCTCTGGATGCATTAGAACCATTTGTCTCTTTAACTTGGCAAAGGCCACCAATGACTGCAAGAAAAATAGAATAAATTGAAATAGAGGCAACTATTCTTATTCATTTCAAACCACTGAGTAATCATCCCAAATCATTCCCACATGTTCAATGAATTATTTTATTTGATTTGATTTATTTATTCCTGTTTGATTTTTTTTCTTTTGCATTTTTACAAAATATATAACAAACAAATATTGGAAATTTACACATGAGAAAGAAAATAACTGTAACAAATTGAAAACATCAAACAGGAGGGTTGACAAAATAAGCAAAGCTTGATAGTATGACTACCCTCAAAGGATACATAATAATACAAATATGGAGGAACACAAAATTGGTAAAAGGGGGAAGAAAAAAAAAAAGAGGTGATGCACATCAATATTCACAGACTTATGTGGTAGTTGGATTTCAGTTTGATATAAAAAGATTTGAGAAGAGAAAAAGAAAATGCAAATGTGTAAATATTATGCCTTTTATTTACACAAATAAGCACAGTACATTCATGGTATGGCATTACTTCTTATTTAAAAGCATAAACATGCTTTCTTAGCAGTCTGCTAAAACAAACAATGTACATTGTATTTACAAATGCAAGCCATGTCTCAAGGACTAATAATACATAACATTAAATCAATGTAACAAACTTCTAGCAGGCCCAAGGAAGCACAAACATGACAGTCTTTGACACTGCATATTAAGCATTGCTGATTTTGATTTTCCTGAGAACCAGAAATGTGTGCTTCAAAAATGTATTCCAACTCTTGATGAAGAACTAAATAACAACATACAGCCGCAGCTTTCATATGTCAAGCTAGACATATTTAACAAGCACTTGAAGACTTCTCCATTTAGCTCATTTTATACCTTTTTATCATGTAAAGTACTGTGAAATCATTTTTGTGAAAGCACTATATAAATTAAAAAATTATTATTATTATAGAGCTAATCATCTTTAAAAAGAAGACTTGAAAGCTCATTTACAAGGCTCTGTCAAGTCAAAGACATTTCTTCATTGACCCATGTGTGCCTAATTGTGCATTGGTTCAGTTCAGACTTACCCATAGCGTTCTACTGAGTTCATGATCTGGTAATTCTGTTGCAAGCCTCAGGTTTTCCAATGAGATCTTGTCTAGTGGTCTTTGGTTCCATGCGTATAGTACTGCCATTTGAAATGTGGTTACCTCAAGATCGAACATACCGACTTCGTTCTTCATGGTGATCTAAAATGGTTAAATATAAGGGAGGAAGGAAAATCAGATTGTGATGATATATATTAGCAAGCCAAGTATCAATGCATGTATCCTTTAAATATCATCTCCCTATAAAGAACACAGTAGTTAAAGTTGAACATAATATTCAAGTTCTGCAGAGAGATGTTGAAGTGGCATTTCCACAACCCGGCTTTGGTTCCATGCATGTAGTACTGCCATTTGAAAAGTAATGACCTCCAGGTCAAACATACCATTCTTCATGGTGATCTGAATTGCTTTACGTAAGGGATATGAGCCTTAGTATAAGATACAGTATCGATGCACCACATATATATGATTTTCTTTCATCACCCAAGGTTTTGCAATGTGATAATGAATATATTAGGATAATGTTTATGGTCTGAGGAGTTACATTGATAATATTCTTTTGCTTTGTTCAACTGGTTTCACACTGATGTTTCTCAAAATAGACATTTAACACTGACAAAATAATACAACATCTGTTTTCTGACAACGCTACAATATGAATGTACTAATATATGACTCAAACAAATCTGCTATATAATCTTCATATAAGCAGCACACACAAAAAAGGAGGGGGAACGAATAACTTGTGTAAGTACAGAGCAGCTTGGGAAAACCTGTGAGAGAAGGTAGAGACAGAGAGAAAGAGAGAGAGAGAGAGAGCGAGAGAGAGAGAGAGAGAAAGAGGGAGCTAAGTGAAGAGAGGAAGACAATAATATACAAATAATACACAGCAGTGAGGGCATTAGTAAGAATTACCCACATAAGGTACCTTTGGAACCATCTAACACGCCTGAGGGGATAGCCAAGGGTGTTTGGACAGTCTTGAAGGTACCGAGTGTGGGTAATTTTACTTATGCCTTAACAAAATGATGTGTATTATTTTTGTTTTTTTTATAAGATTATATTTTATTTGTTTTATAACATGATTTGACTAATGACCCATCAAAAGCATTTTATCAAAATTACGTGTTAGACCGATAAGATGCCTGGTTACATGTACGCTCTCAACCAATCATTAGATTAGGATCCACGTCATCATCATAAAACTTACTATTCCATTGGACATGAGATGATGCCATTGTAGTTTCCTGCCATTGTGCTTGTTGCGATAGAATTCTTCTACCTCAGGGATGAAATCTTCTAGCTCAACTGGTAACGAGCATGGAACCCTCTCGCTACTCCTAGACCATGCACCGGCATTCAGGATTTTTATATTCATGTTATCTGTTTGAAAAAAATTACAGTCAGAAAAGTTAAATATCTAATAAAACTGATGATATAGCCATAACAAGAATGACCAACAAAGAATGAAAATTGAACCCTCTCACTACAACGATTCACAAAAGCTCTAGACTGAAATAGAGATTAATTTAAGCTCAAAGCCATAGGACAACAGTCATTAAAAGTGAAGTCAAGACTCTGGTCAGGAGTAAATCTGATTAAGTGAATATCCACAGATATCATAAGGACCAACGAAAATAAGGTTTACAAATTTGTGTTTTTCTTTCTGGAATGATTATTAAGTATTGGGGTCATTTCAAACATAAAGGGGATCACTCGACCTTGGACAATGCATAGAGCCCTCTCCTGAGAGACTAGAACCTTGATTAGGTAACTGACCTGCGACATTGCCATAGTTGTTTCTGTGAAGTTCCTTGAAGGATTGGTTCAGGTCTTCTGAGACTTTGATGTCTTGGAACATCCTGGCAAGTTTATTGACATAGTCTGCTGGCATCCCCACCTCCTACAATCAGTGAAAAAAAAAATCATTGCATTTTGGTACTTGAGTTCAATCTTTGAACTGATAATACTACAAATCTCACTTAATCATTATTCACCACCACAACAACAGCAACAACAATGGATTGATGTTAATGGCTACATTTATATTGTGCACGATATCCATCCAAATTGGGATGTCCCGTATCAGTAAAAGCATGTTCAATTATTCAGAAATACAGTTTTCTTTTCAAGTGCATCATATTCTTTCAGAAAGAATGTACAGTACTGACAAAAGAAAACTACCAACATAAACTACATAAAGAGGAAAAGCAGTCATTGTAAGTCATTTAAAATTATTTCTTCAACTAACTTAAAGTTTGAAGTTTATGAGGGAAGTCATTCTCAAAGGATGTGTTACATTTGACCAAGACACAATTCTTTTATATCTGAAGAGTGAGAAGGGAAAAGAGAAAGTGACAGAGAGAGAGACAGACATACAGATTGACAGAGGAGGCAGACAGAGAGGGAGAGACAGAGATAGATAGAGGGGGAGAGAGAGACAGAGAGATGGGAGAGAGACAGAGAGAGGGGAAGAAAGAGAAGATGAAGAAGAAGAAAAAGAAGAGAGAGAGAGAGAGAATGATAAACATACCCTGAGCCATTCCACCATGTTTTCCTCTTTCTCACTGTCAGCTGATGTGTCCAGTATTAAGCGTCTTGTTAGATGAGCTTTATGGTACCTCATAAACACATCTTTGTTCTGCACATACTTCAGTACTAGAAGCTTAAATGGTAAGAAATATAAGAAACAAATTACAATCAAGTTAAAACAATCACTTTTAATTCAATTCAAAATACAATTTTAAAAGGGTTTACTAGACATGTTTAACAGCAGTCAAGTACGAAAGCAGACCTGACCTCTCATTTCCGCTTCCGTTTCATGACCGCGGCGCGGCGCAGTAGAAAAAACTGCGCACCTATACAACGTTTCGCTGTAGAGTTTCTTTATTACGTGATGACTTGTTCTTGTGTGTGTGGACACCCTGCTTGCTATAAGATGATTTTTTATACAACGTTTCTTGTATGTGGATGCCCTGTTTGCTGTTCGCTGATTTTTTTGTTATACAATTTGTTTTGTGTGTAGACACGCTGAGAGAGCTACATCAAGAGGGATGGAAAGATAATGAAAGGGTACTTACGACATTCCTAAGTTTGCTTTCTATCTCTTCCGACGTGAGCCTCTTGCTGAGTGGTGTTTTTCTCAAAAGCATGTCACAGTAGTTTGCTAGTAGCTCTGGACATCTGGACTCGGGTTGCCCTTTACTAACAGCACTGAAGGGAGATGGAGGGAGAGAAATAGAGGGGGAGAGAGAGGGAGGGGGAAGGAGAGGGGGAGGCACAGAAATAAGTGGGAGAGAGGGGGAGAGAGAGAGAGAAAATACAGAAAGAGAAAGAATGAATGGGGAGAGAGAGGGGGAAATAAGTGGGAGAAAAAGAGAGGGAGATAAGTGGGAGAAAAAGAGAGGGAGAGGGAAAGAATGAGTGGGAGAAAGAGTGAGATAAAGAGGGGAAGGAAAGAGAGGGGCAAGAAAGAGACAGAGTGTGTGTGAGGGGTGGATAAAAGAGGAGGGAGACAGAAAGACAAGGAGAAAACGTGGCAGACATGGATGGACAGACACAAACACAACAGACAAAAACACAGAGGGAAATTCAGAATTGGGTAGAGATACAATGGAGAGATTAAAGAACGTGATATGGGTGCGAAGAAGTGAAAATGAAAAGATGAAATATGTGAAAGAGATGGAGCGAGAGAAAGAGAAATACAAACGACACCGATAAGGAGAGAGAGAGAGAGACCCAAATAGTAGGATTAATATTAAATTAGAAAAAACATATTCAGAGAGGAATATACAATGAGTAGGGTGTTGTGGAGATTGAAAAAGAGTGATTTAATTATTTATATGACAGATAAAGAGGAAAGAAGAAATTTAAGATATATGTATAAAGACAAAAAATGTATCACATTAGCATGCCATGAAGAGTATTCAAAATTCATTAATTCAGAATTGTTTAATTAAGATTTGTTTATCTTTTCAACCGAAAAGGTGGATTATGCTAGTAGAGATGTATTTTTTTCTTATAACTCAATAAAATATTCAAACCACTCAATTGCACCAGCGATTAAATTCTTAACAAAACATCTGACAATCAAAGTCATAAAGTTACAAGAGATTAAGAAATATTACATGTGTGATCAACAAAAAGTACATCACTCATCCAACTGTGTTTAAAGAGCACTATACAACTTATAAAGGAGATATAACCAGTCAGTTATGCTGCTGGATTTGATCTTTAAAAAGCTGTTTTGTGCCACTACCTTTCGAAAAGATATAATAATTTTTTCCTTTAAAATCAAATTTGTAATTCAAATCTTTTGTATTATTGCTGAACTGGGCATCAAATATCCTCAATGGAAACCAAGTCCACAATGCACATAATAGTACATAATCTAGACGAGGAATAAGAAAGGAAATATTGTTTTTCTGGGCTAATGTTTTTTTTCAACATAACATGGTTATAGCCTCACCTCTTGTTTTTTGTTGGTAGCTCCAACCGGAAGACTTTGGTATCATTGACTACATGCCTGTAAGCCTGCAACAAACAATCATTTCACATTAAAGTGACTCTGTAACATTGTCTCAGATTCTGAAACAAAAATCCTGGATTCAGC
>BEXV01001223.1:0-20206 GCA_003118195.1 Hemicentrotus pulcherrimus
AAAAAACCATATTAATTCAAATTCAATCAAATCAACGGTCATCATTGACTTATCCCACCTTACGTCCATCCGTACAGTGTGATCATGACGACGATCTCGACCATTGTCGCAATGGGATCGATGCCGCTCAACCTCTACATCTACAGCCGACGGTGGGTCAGTGGTACGAGCGTCATCCCTTACAAGAGCATCATCATCACTCTGATCACCATCATCGGACCCGTTGCTCTTGGTATGCTGCTGAGATGGAAATCGAAGAAGTGGGCAACCAAGATCGGCAAGGTAGGCTGTTTCTCTAGTAGACTTTAACTCCCTCTCTCTCTCTCTCTTTCTTCCCAATCTCTCTCTCTCTCTGTTTGCCTGTCTCCCCATTTTCCTCTCTTTCTCGTCCCATCTACATGACTGTTATCTTACTTTTTTCTTTCAACTGTCTCTATTCCTTTCGTTGTCATTTTTGACAATCTTTAAACAGTACCAACAAAGACGATGAAAATTAAACAGTCCAGACACGATGAAGACGTACAGTAAAAGCGTATGCTGCCATTCACAAAATTTACAAAATTGATGTCTCGTGTGAAACAGGCATATGTTTTACTTTCACTTCTGTATTTTTTAGCCTTTCGGTTCTATCGGGATGCTTGGTATCATCGTGAGTATCTTCATCACCAGTTACATCAACCCAAAGATCTGGACCTCTTCTTGGAAGCTCTACGTAGCCAGCATCGCTCACATGTGGATCGGCTGGGGACTGGGATACGCCATCGCACGTCTTGTCCGCCAGCCTCACCGTCAGTGTCGGACCATCGCCTTCGAGACCGGCGCGCAGCATGTCGGCCTCGCTCTCACTCTCATCGCGTTCTCGTACAAGAATGATATCCAATTGTTCCTTCAGATCATCATCTACCCGATGCTCTTTGGACCCTTCAGCATAATCAGCTTCAGTGCTTGGGTCGGGCTCTACAAAATCTACAGGTGAGTGTAGCTACGGGGGAGGGAGGGGTTGGGGTAGGACTTCTCCATAATCTAAGGGCTATGAAAAAAAAGGAGAGATAGAGAAAGGGTGGGGGAAGGAGAAGGGCAGGGAAACGAAAAAGACGTTACCACACCCTCCCAAATTGTCATCCTCATGGGGCTTGAACTGTTGAACATAACATATGGGTATTTTCAATATATCGGCGGTAATGAGAAATAACCTCATTTTTATGTTTCCAACGAGTTAGATAGGTGCCCCCCCCCCCAACCCCCTCTGTACTCCTTCTTTAATATGCCCTCTCTCGATACATATTGCCGTCGAAATTCAGAGCGATTTTCTTAAAATGCTTTGCCTATGGATGAAACAGTTATTGGCTACATTTCCTACTTATCAACGTAAGGGGCGGTTAATCCCTTATGATCACTGGCTGCATTTAGTCCAAACTTAAGCTAGTAGAGTTACGACAGCTACCACACCGGACATCAAATTCGTGGAGCACCGAAAGATGTTCCCTGTCATAAAGAGATGATGGGAGGAACTGTTTGCGTGAATGGATCTATAAACGCGTGCGTATATCTCAACTATTTTTCCTCCACTACCTACGGTCCAAACTAATAAGTTTTTTGTTTTTTTTTATATCTTCATGACGTTTGCAACCGTACCCTGCTCGATTTGGGGAAAGTACTTCCTTAAAAAAAATATGTTTTGATTGAACGATTATTTCGTCATTGTTTTCCCATCAGACACTACAGACCAGAGGAGACGGATAAACCGGAGGTGGCTGAAGGAGGAAAGGGAGAAGTATTAGAAGAGAGAAAAGGGAGATTGAATGACAAAGGGATGACGAACGGAGTGGACATCGAGAAGGGGGAGAAAACAGAAAACATCAAAGCTCCGTGAATCAGCAGAGTGTAATAACCCAATCACACCGGCGAAACCGACAACAGACCGACACCAGACAGACACCAGGCCGACGCCAGACCGACGCCAGACCGACACCAGACCGACGCCAGACCAACAACAAACCGACACCAGACCGACGCCAGACCGACACCAGACAGACACCAGAACGACACTAAACCGACACCAGACAGACACCAGACCGACACCAGTCCAACACCAGACCGACACCAGACAGACACCAGACCGACAACAGACCGAACATATAAAACACTACCCCTTAAAGCATAGAATCAGTCGGCTTCGAGGCAGTTTGGCATATACACATATCCCAACCGGTGTTTAATAAATTATCACTTGGAAAATCCTTAAATATAACCATTCTAGCCCGAAGATCAGTAAGGAAGTTTAAGGAACCATGGACCAAGGACCCGTTTCATAAAGCCTTTATTCAATGACAAGTGACAAAAATCAGTGACAAGAATTTCAAAGGCTTATCACAACAGAATCGTGAAATGGTGCCCGAATGTCTGGAACTCCTTGCTACATTCAATAACAATATTCACCTCTGTTTTCTTTTAAAGAATCTCTACAAAAAAGTTTTTATTTCAAAATATCAATATAACTGACTTCAACACGCAATCGGCAATTCAACAGAAATCAACTTATATTGGGATGTCGCCCGACATTTAACGGGCAAAGGTATGACTCTCCTCTGCACGGGGGGCGTTACAAAGTGTTTTCCACTGTAACATAAACTGCGTTTATGAAACAGGGGAGGGGCACGTCAACACACAGCGCAATTATGATAATACTTTATATTCATGATACTATATTATAGAAATATCAAGTTAGTTGTCATCTGTATATATAATATGTAAATCACAGTTTGACATGAAGTTATTATTGTTTGCATATATTTGTATTATACCATAAACGTTTTCTTATTTGGTTAATGTATTTGAGAACAAATTGAAGACATCAAATCAAATCAAATGTGACGGAGGTGTAAAGTTGTCATGACGTGGTTAGACGCCTCTAAGAACCCTAAAGGTAATACAAGTTTTGGGAAATTTTAAAATTGGGTGGATAATGATTTTTTTACAATTTTTATATTTTCGGATACCCCTGTGGATGTATTAAAAGCACATACAAATCAAGCCCTTAAAACACTTCTGCTTTTAAGGAATATTGAATATAAACATTTACCGGTGCTCCCGGTTATTTTTGATAAATTTCAATAGCGCCTACGGCCGTACAATGGTAGCTGCGAACATGAAAATCTCAGAATATGTAGTCGTGATATATAATTTCCAAACGGGAATAGATAATCGGCAGATTTTAGTCAAGAAACGTTGTTTAATAGCTTAATCAATATCCTAACCTTGGGGAGCTATACAACATAAAAAGTTTATTATTTACAATTTCATAACTTTACACGCGATTTCAAACGCGACAACGATCACTGAATATTGTAGGATCGCATATGCCCTCAATATGTTCATTTGAACCAAATTCATGACCCCATACAAAACTTTTGTATTACCTTTAATAATAATTGTTCATTTATTTACAATCTTCTTCTTCTATCGGGTTTATGACATAGAATATCACGCTGTTTCATGAGCTCATTTCAGGAAGAAGGCCAAGAACTTCTTTGTCCAAAAAACAAATGAAATGCCCGGTAAAAAAAAGTTAATATTATTTTTAAGACTTTTCAATTAACTTAAAATGACAAAATTCCTTCCTCCCACCGACCATGGCCATGCTTACTAGTTTTCTACATATTTGTTTACGTTTCTCTTGAGGACTGAAAAACTTGTCAGAGGCTTGCCTGACGTAGCATTAACTAATGTAATGCAAGATGAATTCCATCCATAGAGATGTCATTTCAAAGGAGATGAATTAGTAAACACGGATAAACATTCTGATATAATGTTTCAATAAAAAATCTGTGACTTCATTGTAGGAGTTATTATGATTGCAGGCGGCATTTATACACGACGATTGGTAAGTAACGACTGTCCCTGTGGCGCAATGGATTAGCGCATTGGACTTCTAATTCAAAGGTTACGGGTTCGAATCCCGGCAGGGATATGATCTCTTTTAGTCACATTTCAGAAAAAAAATATATATTTTTATACTTAACTACATAAGCAATAATGTTGTTCGTCTTTTAAAAAAAAAACATAATATTTTCGTTCTTATTAACAATCTCAAACAAACATGCAACCCTTTTTTGACGAGTTTGCTAAATTTTGTTTTTCACACCGTCCAATCTTTATTAATCAAATGTATCAACTCTGAAACTTAATTCCAAACCCAAAGATGAAGTTGAGTTTTGGCAAGAAGACTACAACTGCAACTGCAACTCCATTAAGTGTTTCTTGAACTTGCTGTTAGCATATCTGTTACTTCATTTATTATAAAAGCAGTCATGTTAACCCAAGAAGTCAACAAGTTTTTGCTCTGTGGTGGCATCAAAGTCATACTTCTCCTTTCTTAGTTTCACCGTTACCTCATCTTCATCGCGATCAAACTGCCGTCTTGATGGTTCGCCCTCCTCCTCGTCGTCGTCATCTTTCACCGCCTCCTCCCGGTCGCTTCTGATGGCCATCATTTCTTGATATCAGGCGCGCCGGAAGCAGTTTGGGACTGGGGTGGCAAACATCCCAGGGGCAGAAGGAAAATTTGCATCACCACCACTCTTTCATGTTACATGCAGGCCCCAAGGATAATTTTTCAAAGTGGAGTATTAACAATCAGGTTAAAGTGTAGCGTAAATTGGCGTGGGGCCCAGGGGCTTTGCTCTGGCGTTGGTCAAGGGACTAATCCCCCGGAAGCTCATGATTTTAGGCATAAAATTACGGTCAGGTAAGCATATTTAGATACCTTATTTGTGTCACTGGCAGGTCTCTTATTGTCGGGGTCCAAGAGGCAGAGCCCCCGGAAGCTCAGGGGTTTTGGGTATTTTATTACGGTCAGATGGCAATCCCGGGGGCCCGCCTTAGGGCCCTTGGTGGGGTCCATGGGCCAGAGCCCCTGGAAGCTCAAAGATTGTAGGTATATAATTATGGACAGATGAGCATCAAGGGGGGGGGGGGGGGGGGCATCAAGCTCAGGGGTTATCGGCATTTAACTACGATCAAAGGAGCATACTTTGATATCTCATTTGTGACATTGGTAGGTCACACATCTTTTTCTTCTCTATTTGTATGCCCAGCTGTTAATTTGGGAATTAGTAATTTTACAACAAACGCATAAAAAGGTATGATTTACAAACAAATTGAGAAAAATACCAGAAAATCATGTCATTTCATCAACGTTTGTGAATTACTGGTATCGAATTAGAAATACACCCCGCCCATTAGTATACCAGTGTTCATCTGGTTCATCTCTTCTCACCACTATAATAACAAATAAAAAAACACACAATTTTCCCATCCTCTTACAATATTTCCACGATATACGCAAATCGATATTATAAAAAAAAAACTCCATTGATAAATGTAGTAGCAAGCGGATTGTATACGAAATTCAATTCCTGTTAACTTTCCTTTTCTTTGAATGGAACATAATTTATATTTGATTCAATTCAGGTTTTGTTCTTTTTTATGTTCTTTTGGTTGGGGGCGAGTCCCCCCCCCCTCACTTCCGGCGCCTCTGCTTGATATTGTTGTTGCTGCTGCTATCCTCCTCTTTCTCTTTCCGCCTCATCTCTTTCCTCACGTTTGTTTCCCTTCCCTCTAACAGATTTCTCATTTGGTCCCATATTTCTTTGACAGGAGATGCACCCTCGACGAACACTATGAACAGAGTGAGGATTTGAACTTCGCGCGCTTTGCTTTATATCCGTTCATACTCCAAATTTGTATAAATTGTGTACGTAGACCTTACGAGCACCTTACGAACGCCATACGAACGCCGGGAGTCGTTCGTACGAAGACCATAAAAATCTCCGCTCGTAAGGCGTTCTTACGAACGAAGTAAGAGCCCTCTATGAAGAACTTGAGTCGTTCTTACGGTCATCGTAATAATTTTAAGCTTCTAGAATTGTCCCTCGATCCTACGACAATGTACGAAGATCTTGCATGGATCTTACGATGTAATAACGGCGTTCGTACGGCCGCCTTACGAAGAGAGGGTTTCTTATGATGTTAAATAAAATCTTGGACGAGACCATCGACCAATTTGCGATCGTACGAACGGTCTACGAACGGTCTACGAACGCTTGTTTCGTACGGCCTTCTTAAGAAGATCTTACGAAATGGTCTGAAAATCGTTCGTACGGCGTTCGTAGCAGCCCGTAACGGTATCAATAGGCGCCCCCACAAAAAAAAACGCCCCCACCCCCTCCCCCCAAACAGAAAAACAGTAAATGAATACAAATGTTTTGTAATTTCAACCCAAAAGAACATAACAATAAAAAGAACCTGAATTAAATCACATATAAAATTTCATTGAAAGAAAAGGAAAGTTAACAGGAATTAAATTTCTTAAAGGGATCGTGTAACAATGTTAAATCTGAGATACACGGCCCTAGGTGTTATCAGTGTCTGTGGTATGGTGTAATATTGAAGCCCTAAAAAAATTGCGCTTCAAAATGAATAAGAAGTGCCTCAAAAAAGCAAAAACCTTTGAGTGACCGGTTTTACCATACTCGTTTTCCCCGATAGACTGTAGTGTTATGAAAACCGTCAGGCGAACGGTTTTCAAAATTTGTAATTCCAATNAATGTACGAAGATCTTGCATGGATCTTACGATGTAATTACGGCGTCCGTACGGCCGCCTTACGAAGAGAGGGTTTCGTACGATGTTAAATAAAATCCATCGACCAATTTGCGATCGTACGAACGGTCTACGAACGGTCTACGGACGCTTGTTTCGTACGGCCTTCTTAAGAAGATCTTACGAAATGGTCTGAAAATCGTTCGTACGGCGTTCGTAGCAGCCCGTTACGGTATCAATAGGCGCCCCCACAAAAAAACGCCCCCACCCCCTCCCCCCAAACAGAAAAACAGTAAATGAATAAAAATGTTTTGTAATTTTAACCCAAAAGAACATAACAATAAAAAAAAAACCTGAATTAAATCACATATAAAATTTCATTTAAAGAAAATGAAAGTTAACGCATGACACCTTTATTTATCAATGGAGGTTTTTTTATAATAGCGAAATATCGTCGAAATATTGTGAGAGGATGGGAAAGCATTTGAGTTTTTTGTTACAGGGGTGAGAAGACATGGGCCCCTGAACGCTGGCGTACTGACAGGGGGTGTTATTTCTTATTCGATACCAGTGATTTACAAATGTTACTGAAATGACATGATTTCCGGTATTTTTTTCGATTTTTGTGTAAGTCATACCTTTTTATTCGTTTTTTTTGAAAACTAATTATTCCCAAATTTACAGTCGAGCGAAAAATATGCTTATTTAAAGCCTTCATAATTATCAGTAGTTAAATACCTGAAACCTCTGAGCTTTCGGGGGCTCTGCCCCCTGGACTCTCCGCCAATTGGTGACATGCCAGTGTCACAAATAAGGTATCTAAATATGCTTATCTTACTGAAAATGTAATGCCTAAAAACCCTGAGCTCAGGGGCTGAGCTTCTGGGGGCTCAGGCCCTGGACCCCACACTAATTTACGTGTAAGAGTGGTGGTGATGCAGATTATTCTTCTGCCCCCTCTCCTTCAAAACGTTTTTGCTCATTACGCCATTGCCCCTGGAAGATGAGCCCCTGAAATGTTCCCCCCCCCNTTACGTGTAAGAGTGGTGGTGATGCAGATTATTCTTCTGCCCCCTCTCCTTCAAAACGTTTTTGCTCATTACGCCATTGCCCCTGGAAGATGAGCCCCTGAAATGTTTTCCCCACCCCCCCACCCCCAATCCCAAACTGCTTCCGGTTTTCCCTAATAGACTGTAGTGTTATGAAAACCGTTTGACAAACGGTTTCCAAAATTTGTAATTCCAATCATAAATATCTTGATAATCAGACAGGCGATCGGCTTGTAAAATTCATGGGGTTTATTATTATCATTGCAGCATGAGCTAAATCCAGAATTTGGTTTCAGAATCTGAGACAATAAAGTTACCAGATCCCGTTAATTCTATTTTGGCCTGACCCCTTCACTCGTTATTGTACTGTAAGATGTATTTTATATATATTGCATATCAGAAGTTTATATTCCATAGAATATAGAAGGCGCTATAGTGGTAGCATGACGTATCTGGAATTTTATAAATAGATTCAAGATGTGTGTGGGTTGCTTGTCTTTTGTGTGTGTGTTGTGTTTTGTTTTGTTTTGTTTTGTTTGTTTGTTTGTTGTTGTTGTTTTTTTTTTTTTGGGGGGGTTGCCTAATCATGTAACTAAATGTTTAAATATTTTGTACTGTTCTCTTGCTTTCGAGCACTTTCAACCTTCTTCTTTTTACGTAAGGGGAATATCTTGACAAGACCGCCTTAGTTGTTTATGGTACCCTTGATTCCATGTATGATGATTGCATCTGTGCTGTATTTTTTTTATTGTAAGTGTATACGCTTTTATTGGAATTACATAAAATTAAACTTGAATCAGAAAATCTGTCGTACATAATTTCTTTACGTTCAAGTGATTAGTGATTGGTATTAATAACCGAGCTATGAGAGAAAAAATATGATGATAAGATTATAGTCTAAGAATGAACATCTGAGAGTTGAGGCTAAAACAAGACGGCTGGAATAGAGAGGAGAATTAGAAGAAGGAAGAGCATATCAAAAGAGAGAGAAGACGAGAACGAGAAAAAGAGAGAGAGAAAAAGAAAAAGAAAGAGAGAGAGAGAAAGAGGCGACCAGAGAAGGAGGTTGAGGCAATTACTGCTATGTCGTTTGTTCACACTTTGCCTTTTTTTTAGAGCTAACGCTTGGTACTTTTCTCGCGAAATAACCGTTCTTACAACTTATACATGTACTGTAATGCTCATTTGGGTTTTACATTATTCTCATTAGCGCCCTCATGGGGAAGAAAATATTTGTAAAGCTTTGAACAAATATTGCGTGAATCAGAGAAGCCATGCCATGAGTATCATAATTAGCACCCTCGTGTACAGGTAGTTCGGAATAAGCAACTATTATCATCAGCGCTCTCAAGCACAGGTGTATTTCAGAAGTTGTAATGGTACATACATGCAAACAGCAATCTAATAGTGTTCCATGACAGATACCATATTGATTACAGGTCATGCAAGAGTTATAATTCTCAGTTGCGCCCTGAGGGGCAGACAGTTAGATTTGAACAATAACAATATTCTAAAAACGTGTTTTGTCCAATCGGAATACTCTACCTGCGTTTTCGGGACACTTCCAGGATAGGTTTCCGAAATATCGCATCTGACCTCCTTGTTCATAAATGAAATGCATATTATATAATAAGCATGTGGTCTGCAGGCCGGGTAAGCCTTCAAAATAAATTCGTGAGATTCATAGGATTTGTGCTAAAGCCGCCTTTCACGGGTGCAAAGTATTTTTTCCTATAAAAGGAAATTGTCCACAAAAAAAAAGTTAAACAATACTCTGTACCACCTGGCAGCTTTGTTGTTGTTGTCACAATTCTCTCTTTCTTCATGACCTTTAATACCTAATTCTGTCGATCGATATACACCTGTTCGGTGTTTAAATCCAGCTTCTTTTGTAGTATTCCGATTGTAAAGCCAGATTTCTAGTTTAAAAGATTTAGGATTTATGTGAAAATATGATAATAATAATAGCTCATAAATACCCAACTATACAGTCGAATGAATTTCATTTGCCCCTTTTAAGAACTCTATTAGCTCAGAACACGTGTATTTATGAGGGTCCAAAATTGTGGAACCCTCTTGATATAGGGATAATAAATTCACTTTCACCCAATTCTTTTAAAAGAAAACTTCAATTATTTGTATTGCACCGTTATGAGAATAGTTGACTTGATGTTTTATATAAACAAAAGTTTCATCGCAAGATTAATTGCAATTTGTGCTAATTAACATTACGCGCTCGGCCTCTGTCATCATGCTCTTAATTCCTACGTACTTTCTATTTAGTATAGTTGTACTTCAGTCATGCGGGCCGCACCCACTCAACCCTTTTCCTTTGTACTGTATAATCTTGTCCATGTAGTTCATAAGTCTACCCGTGTGCTTCGACAATGCGTGGTATAAGTTGATATGTTCTCTTAAGGAGTCTCCATAGACACAACACCATTTTTTCGTGTTATTCTTGTGTTATTGTTATAACATTATTTGTCGAGGGTCCACATTCTAGTCATTCAAACGTTAATGCTTGTGTCATATGTAAAGAGAATAGGGATTGATCTTTACAAATAATATTTTGGAAAAAGTACAATAATATTTCAAATGACACTATTGTAGTGAAAATTACTTAGGGAAAGGGCTCTTTGATTTCTTCCATCAAAAAATATAGCACTTGACAGCTGGTTTTTAATTGAGCTAATGAATCGGGTTTTAATTAAGGCAATCTTGATTGAAAAGCCTTACCGACCAGAATGGACCCATAATTAACGATTTCTGAAGACGTAATGCAAAAAAAAAAAAAAACCCTTGAGTCGTTAGAAATAATTTAACAATTGGGGCAAATCTCGTATTAAGAAAGAAAACTGCTATTCGACAATATCCTGCCAATACATATCGTACATACGCATGCGCATGTGTGCTAATTTAGGACAATATTCCGCACATAAAACAGTGATATAGGGATTCACCTGTATATTATGTACAATCTCACAGATTCCAGAAGGATCTTGATTTGTATCAGACGTTGGAAATCGATTTTCATTTGTCGCGTCAATGATTTTCATGCCGTCTTTGGAAAAATTACACGCAACTGACTGTGGTATGTTTGATATCTTCTGTTGTGTTCTTGTTTCCGTATAGCGTATTTGATAGTACCGTAATTTTGTTTTTTGGATTTATACATTCATTGCTTCTTAATTTCTTAAAGTTTACATTAATGTTACACATTTTTTGTACGTTCGAATATATAGAGTGAAAATAATTTAAAGGTGGCAATTTTTCTAAAAGCAAACACTCAGTTCAGTTCAGTTTAGTTTCTCTTATTTCACATGAGAAAACAATAGATTAACAATAAAGACATCTGCACAGCATAAGTTGGTATTACATGATAATTTCGTTATATGTGAACAAATATTTTTTTTTTAAAGCATAGCTTGTAGAGCTTAATTTCCTCAAAATCATGTTAACACCGTGTCATTCATAATCAGGTAGATGTATAATGATTTAACAATACATATTTAAAAATCAAGTACAATTTAGTATAGCAAAGTATACAGAAAAAAGCAATGAAATGATATGGATGATGGATGTAAGAAAAAAGAAGAAATAGGAAGAGAAGGTAAAGAATGGGAGTCAGAGGAAGAACGAGAGAATAGAAAAGATTTTTTTAGAATAAAATGTTGAAGGGAGTCACAGTCGGGAAAAAAGAATAGTATTGCTTTACGCATACGAATTCAATAATAACAATTTAATATGTTGAGGCGAGAGTGCCGTAAACAATTATAAAACATGTCAAAAACAATGAATAACAGCAAGTAGTGACAGGAAACGACGCAAAAATAAAGTGACGAAAAGAAGAAACACATTTTTAGTAGAAACACAGATTTATTAATTCTTCATACGCATCGATCCGATCAGATTTGAGGATCATGGCACCTTCAGTATTCCAGTTTCAATATGCAGACCTCCGTGTTTGAATGATCATGCATATTTTTTAAAGATCAAGCCGATTTACCTGTCACAGCAGCTGCAATCACTTTGTCATTTCATGTGAGCACCCCCGTAATTAAAGTAATTAAAATAATGATTGAAGGTAGAGGTTGCTCGAGATTCACAACAATAATTATACATTTTGACAGTCTCTGCTTATAACTAATCTTGAAGCTTTATTCTTGAGCGCAGTACACCACAATTTAGTAAGTAAGTTCATATGCAAATGTTTTGGACCACAAGATAATTCAGAATATCTGTCATAAGATATAGAAGGGAGAAATTGCTTTACAAACTCACCCTAAAAAATTTTGTTACCTCAAGTTTAACAAATCGGGTAAGAAAGCGAAGAAAAGTGAAACTCGCAATTTTTCCATTAAACTTTGATTTCTTATTTCAAGTATTTATGCGTAGCTCAATAACTTCCATTGTTGTTACGTTTCAGAAATCATAATTAACCTAAAATATTCAACAGGAGATTGTTTGCTAAATCGGTGATTGATTATTAGCGTTTAAAATAGGCAATAGGTATTGATATTGGTTTCCCAGTCCGAGATCATTAGAAGGAAAAGTAAGTGAAAGTGATTGCTATCTTTATTTTGTTCATGTTTTTTATAGTTGTAGTTAATAAGAAAGCATGGACTAATCCATGTCAGAGAAAGATTCGTTTGATATTGCCGATGCAAAGATGAGTTGATTGAAGCTCAATATTGGATAGGAAACCGTTGGCGTAGCCCTAGGGAGGAGAGACGGTTTCCCTAGGATACCAAGATATCTTCTCGCCACGTTTCATATTTCATCCGGAAAATCGAGCCAATCATTTACGTCTGGTTTGTCTGCTCATTTGCCTGAGCTGAGATAAACTTCAAGTGGCGTTTCACGAAATTGGAGGGAGAAAAGGTGGAATCTTTTTTTGGACGGGGGCTGGGAATCCTCTTTTTAGGTGGGGGCGTATTGTATTTGAGCAACCCCAAATATTCACCTATTGGAAGTTGAACTGTCTTCTAAGTGGGCCTTCAAACCGTGTGGGGGGGCAGGGGATCTTAGCCGGGAATGTCCCTAGCTACAATAAATAATTTATTATAAATGTTTGTTATCAAATTCCTTTTTATAGAAATGCGAGATTGCGCGAAATCAATTTCCTTGGAAAAGATCTTTCTTTAATTCTTTTTTATTTTTGTAATTCCTTTCCCTTCGAGTTTCAAGATTTTGAGGTATCCCAAAGGGAGCCCCTGTCTGTAAACGAGAGACATGGGAGACTTGTTTCCGAGAAACCTTCGTACAAAACCCGAGCAGGTTTGTCAGGACTGTGTCAATATAGAACCGACAGGACTCGTTAACTTGACACTATTCATCTTTAAACAAAAAAATACAAAAATAATTTTTGATTTAAATAACTACAAAAAACATGAAAGAAGTCAGCTGTATTATTACATATGATAAAAAAGGAATATTGTTGGTGAAAATAGTCAAAAATTGACTGATTGCCATAAAACACTAATCAACAACAACAGTGTTAGAGTATCTTTTTAATAGGTTCCTCACATTCCACTTAATCTATTGAGAATCATTAAGACGTGCTTATTTATACTACATGTATTGTATAATTATTTATTTTATAAGTTTGTCTATATTTGTTGTGAATATTTTAGAAGTCTTAGAACCGTCCTTTATATATTTGCCTGGTGATAACATTTTGCCGCAAAAATATATAGGGTGTTTGAAGTTGACCTGAGCTCTCAAAATCTGTTTGTTCTTTCAGTTTCTGGTGGAAGATAAAATTGTGTTCAACATGTTCAGCGTGGAATCAGTCATCAAGAGGCCTATTGTTATTGTTTTGATAACCGCCTTCTCTTTCATCACCGCCGAAGATATCTCGCTCAACGTCACCGAGCGCATGCTGTCGACATCATTCGAAGATGTGGTCGAATCCGACATCGAGCCCGATGTCGATGACGAAACATCTGGATGGGTCTGGTATCCTCTGAAGTGGACATGGTGGATCATTATCCGAATCATCCTCGCCGTCATCGGCATCATTGGTAATGGCATCGTGATGGTGATCATCTACCAGCGCTTCACTGCCATCAGGTCAACGGATGTCTTCATCGGAGCCCTTGCCGTCGCCGATTTCCTGACGTCTGTGTTCCTTATCCCAATCCCCTACGCAAGGAAGGTGCCTGCGACGATCTTGGGGCGCATATACTGCAAGGTTATGTACCCATCTCTATTATTTTGGCTCTGCATCGTTGCCTCGACCTATATTCTCATGACGATGTGTATTGAACGGTACATCGCAGTGGTTTTCCCTCTGTACTTCAACCGCATCGCCAGCAAACAGAAAGCCAGTTTATGTGTCCTATGCGTCTGGTTGGTCAGTATCCTGCAAGTTCTCTACACGTTGTTCATATATATCTATGATGACCGCACCGGGTACTGCTCCTTTACAGTAACAACCTACATCGGTCAGACTGCCCGAGCGTATTACGCCTTCCTCACACGCCTGGTCATCCCTGTTCTCATTATGTTGATCACCCAGATTATGATCGCAGGGTCTCTCCATCGTCAATCCAAGCGGTTTCAGGGGATGGTCGGCAGCAAAGGTGATGACAAGGGCAGTCCGAAACTGTCCTTCCACCTGGTCGCGCGGAATCGTGTCATCAAGATGATGTTGATAGTCGTCCTGGTGTATCTTTTCACCTGGACACCTAACCAGATCGCCTACTTCTGCTTTAACCTCGGCTACATCAGTGCCTCCTATCGAGGAAGCTCCCTTCAGAACATCCTAACCGTCCTAGGGTTCATCAACTCCTGCGCCAACCCTTTAATTTACGCCGCCAGGAACCCGGAGTTCCGCACTGCTGTCAGGGGACTCTTTAGTTGTACTCACACTGAAGTGGGGTCTTTGTTTAGCGGGGCAAAGGAAACAGAAGAATCAAGATATTGCACCGACCAGTCGAATAAAACATCTAAGGGAGAAATCCCAAGCAGGGTGTAGGACTGTAGCTTATTTGAACCGTTTTCTTTACTGATTACCTACAATTAGAGTCTATATTCTGTATATAAGGCAAAGTCAAGAGACACTTTTCATTCATACGGCAAACGTTACCGACTAATCACAGAAACGTATTTTTAAAATGGTTCAAACATTAGACGATTTTTCGATTTACATAATATAAACATTTTGTCTAAAATCGGTCGGCAGCCTTTGACCTAGCGGCTTCGAATTTTGACCTTAATCGCTCGACGGCAAACGCTCGATTAGGTCGATGCCCAGGCGGCAGACACCGAGCGTATTTTGGCGCCCCGCCGATCACCGACCGGCCGCCGGGCAATTTCTTTAAAATTAGCCGATGGCCGGTTGAAAACCACTCAGGAATCGGTGGGTCATCTCTCGTTCACTGCCGGCACGCCGCCTTTTACCTAAAATCCATCAGCAACCGACGGTAAATCGACAGGGCACCGCACAGGCATCGCTAAGGCTCTACAGCCTGCTCGACTTTTCAAAATATCGTTGGTCGATGCCTAAATTCCAGCGGCGACCGAGCAGGCTACTAATCGGTCGGTCGCCGCTCTGAGTTGAGACCATAGCTTTTTTAGGGGAAATTCTTACAATTCTTTCTAAGACTCGTGTGGATCTCAGGGGCGTCGCTATCGTGGACCATCAGAAAGACCCTCATATTAGTGGTCAGAAAGTTAGCGAAACCGTTATTGTGGGCCTCATAGGTCGTTGATTTCCTTGAACAAGTTATTGTCGGCCACATGGGGGCCACGAACCGAAACTAACGGTATCGCGGACCTTTTGAAAGCATTATGAGAGGTCACGAACCGACACTTCCGGTCTCGCGGGCCTTTTTACAGCATTTTGAGGGGTCACAAACCGACACTTCCGGTCTCGCGGACCGTCGGCCTCGTGGATTACCAGTTATCGGGACCGTCTGTGAGCTGAGATATTCATGCTATTAACTTTAATAGGTAAACTAGTATACGCGAGCTTAAAGTAACTTGTTGTAATGATTATGAAACACGAATTAGAGTGTGAGTATCCAAATGATGATTATAACAACTTTTATTTTTTCACGAAAATGTGTATATAAATCTTCTTTTTTTTAAACATTTCCCTATAATCTGATAACATGAAATCGCATAATTATATATATAGATATAACGCGGATGAAGTGAATTATCATCAATATTTCGAAGTGTGCCAATAGGGTAAAAGGTACGATCTAACTGCCCACAATGATTCAATGAATTTTATTTCCAATGATGCCATAGTTACCAGTTCATGTTTAAAGCATCATTGAATACCCTTTAAAGTTAAATTTCAACTTAATTTGTTAAGTTAATTTGTAACGGGAATTTTTATATCATCTACTTATAAATCTGTACATAATTAAATTGTAAGTTATTTAGATTGTAAAATATCTGTAGTTCATATCTCCGACCGTTGGAAAACACAAGTGAACAATTATTGTAATGCAAAAAATAATAACAACTAAGCTTATCGTCCAATGTTTGCATGTATCAAGAGAGATCCGTATCCGGACAACTACCCCTGGACATCCACCCCCAGATAACCATTATCCGGGGAAAATTTACCAGGGGAAAATAAAATAAGGGGAAAATTAAAAGGGGAAAATAAAAAGGGAAAATAATACAAATAGAAAAAAAACAAAAAGGAAATTAACCAAAAAGGAAAATAAACAGGAAGAAGAAGTCCAGGGGTAGGTATCCAAGAACCAGAGAGATCAATACTTTGAAGAAACGCCTTTAATGCCAACTTTGTAATTTTATTTACAAATTTTCGGGGGCCTGCCCCTTCCTCGGTGGATGAATATGTGAACAAGACAAAAATTTGTCGTAGATGAATTAATTTGTACAGTCAACAACTGAGTTATTCATACCATTTCCATTTTTTTTAATTGTTTAAGTACGTTTGTGGAAAATTGAGTTGTCCCGATTCATGTTTCTTGAGCATGAGACATTACATTCTAAAAGTACATGTATTCAACAAAGGGCCTAATTTCAACCAGTTCACCCGGATTTCGTTAACATTTGGGGCTCATAAAAAAAAAGTAAGGGGGACATTTGGTTAATTGAGTAATCAAGCTCTGTCTGTTGGGTTTCTAAAAGTGTGCATCCCACCCCCCCCCTCCCCCACCCCAGGTCCGTCACTGTATGTGTGTGTGTAAGTTTATGTGATTTTACGCAAGTTACCGAATATTCCCATTTATTTTCCTTGCTTGCTAGTTATGCCCAATGCACGAAGTCTTAATAAATATGAAAAAACAGACCATTTTGTCTTGAATTGCATTATATCTTTATGAGAACTCAAAATGCATTTTTAAGAAATAGCGGTAGATCTGGGCCCCGTCTTACAAAGAATTGCGATCGATCGCAGTTTTGAAACAACGGTTCTCATTGGTTGATAGTGCGCGTGCTGTACAATACGCGCATGTAACGATGATCTTGATAGGCCATTGCCATGTTGAGATTGATCTCAACTCTTTGTAAGACGGGGCCCAGATTGTGCTGATACCTGAAAGTAATAGAATCATAGGATTAATGAATGTTATCAGGAATTAAGGCTGGTATGACTAGTCACATGAACCACGCCTGGCCTTCCCTCCTCAAGAAAACCTTTAACATTTTCAAGGGAATGACAAAGAAGGATTATAAAGAAGGGGAAGAAAAGCGGAGGAGAGTGCTGCTCATCAAGTTCATAGCTCATCAGATTGAATGATAGACACTTTTTAGATGCATAAAGATAGTAATGCTGCCTAAATTTATATCCTATAAAAAAAAAAAATAAAAAATAAAAAAAGAAGAAAAAAAAAAAAAAAAAAATAAAAAATAAAATTATAAAAAAAAAAATAAAAAAAAAAAAATTAAAATAAAAAATATAAAATAAAAAAAAAAAAAAAAAAAAAAAAAAAAAAAAAAAAAAAATAACAAAAAAAGAAAAAAAAAAAAAATAAAAATAAAAAAAAAAAAAAAAAAAAAAATTAATAAAAAAATAAAAAAAAAAAAAAAATAATAAATAAAAAATAAATTAAAAAAAAAAAGAAGAAAAAAAAGAAATAAAAAAAATTAAGAACCAAATTAAGGGGAAAACATAAATAAAATAAAAAAAAAAAAAAAGGGGAAAAAAAAAAATTAAAAAGAAGAAAAAAAAGGAAAAAGAAAAAAAAAAAGAAAAAAAAAAAAAAAAGAAAAAGAAAAAAAAAAAAAAAAAAAAAAAAGAAGAGAGAAAAGAGAGAAAAAAAGAAAGAGAGAGCAAGAAAGAAGAAAGAAAAAAAAAAAAAAAAAAAAAAAGAAAAAAAAAAAAAAAGAAAAAGAATTAAAAAAAAAAAAAAGAAGAAAAGAAAAAAAAAAAAGAAAAAAAAAGAGAGAGAGAAAAAATATGATGCGCATTACACTTTAAGTCATCATAAAGAAAACCCGCTGCGGTTTTGCAGCGTCATGCCTGGAAATTACTAAACTAAAGAAGGATAAATGACTTGCTAGCTACTGTGTATATAAGGAGGTAACATATATTTCCCGGTTGTTCTCTCCTGTGTATTAATGAATAGAGAGTTAAGATGTAGGCATAATTCTAGAGATGCCTTACTTAAGCATCGGGGTCAGGGTAATTCTTAGTTACCATTTGTACCATTTGTACCATCTCCTGTTAGTTCCTTTGGAGCAGGGAGTTGAAATTAAATTGGAGGGTCCACATAATATTAGGCTACGACGCAAAAACATTGGGAAAAATAAGCAAGAATGTCATTACATCTAGTAGTACGTCTTTGGTCTAAACTCTTTCCCTGCTCCTTGAGTGGAGACAGAGTTTTGGAGACAAAGTTTTGGAAGAAAGAAATGTAAAGAAAGGTGAAACGGATAAAGATGAAGAATGACAAGATTTGAAAAAGGAATTATACAGAACAAGCAAAGTGGGGTTAGATTTAAGATGTATGTGTATAAAAGGAAAAAAGGAAAATAATGGGTAGGAAAAAAATGATTGAAAAGAAAGGTTGTATGTTAAGAAGGATATAAAGATGGAGACACCGAAAACAGAGGTAAAAGACGAGATAATAATAGGGGGAGAGGAGGAGGAGAGAGAGATAGATAGAAGGGGAGAGGGTGAGAGTGAGAGACAGAGAGAGGTGTCTCGGGTCTGTTAAGAGTAGCGCCTTTAAACAGTCAGAGAGAGTATATAGAGATATGAATAAGAAGAGAAAGGGGGTGACGGCTGTTGAGATAGGGAATTAAATAAAAACAAGTATTTGGGTGGAGAAAGATCGGGACAGCGTGAAAAAAAAAATGAATTACTAAAGGTAAGGTTAAAATTACTCATTACTCAATACCCATTTCAGTCTCTCGTAAAGTTGTTTGAAGTCCTTCATGAATATAACATAAACCAAGCATCATTTCACATCAAAGCTTTAATGTCTTACGTCCTCCATAATCAAAATATAAGTTCTGATATTTTTCAAGATTTATATTTCATTTTAATCCCCCACAACCTTTTTATTCAAAACATCAGTTGTGATATACTCATAAATAAATTTTGTAGATTTGTATTTTCCATTGTAATAAATGTAATTAATATTTGTTAGCTTAGTTTTATTTTATGTCTAATCATATACAAACTAATTATCAAAAAATATGGCTGGAATACTCTATTCAAAACCATTGCTATTAAATTAGGACCTACACTGGATAGAAGGACATGCATGAATATAATAACATACACACTATCGTTAAAGGAAAATTAATAACTTTAGAAACAAATTTATGATGAAGAGTACTTGATGATAAAGTAATTGCTATTCAATACTGGCTTAACGATTTTAGTTTATTATCCTTTCGAGTCACAACACAACTACTTTCCAATATCTAACAAAAGGAAGGACCACATCGATTTTAGTTTCTTACTTTTTACAAATTAACAACGATCATGAATTTCAAACTTATTATTATTATTGTGGTCATTATCATTATCATTTCTTGAAAGCGTTTGCTATAGCTTCTCTTCCATTATTTGTCTTCTGCATCTGTCTGTCTGTAACCCTCTGTCTGTAACCCTAAAGGTACTTTTGGTCCATCTTAATTTTTCATTTTCTTGACGTTGAAAGCTGCAAGGATCTAGAACAAAATATTTTATAGCTGACATTGGACGTTTTCTAGCCATTTTGTTAGCATTTCATGAAGATTTTATTTTATATTATTTTGTCGAGCATTCACAAACCGATTAAAAAAATTAAACCTGCGACCTTAATCATCTTGGAAATCATTTTGGGAGTAGCTTTTTTTCTTCTTCGTATTATTATTCATAATTGTAAAGTTGCCTAAAGGGCAATTTGAAATGAGTTTGCGTCATTCCTTTAATCTTCCTGTTAATTCAAATCAAAGCATGTTTTTCGTCTGCCGACACCTTTCCATTTCAATGCAATGTTTAAGAATCCCAGCTGCTTTCATTCTGTTATATATTGTTACATTTTTTAAATGTGAAGACGTGTACACCTCGCTCACTATAATGAAACGATTAAGTTCCCCCTGAAGAAAAAAAGAAAGAAAGAAGGACACCCC
>BEXV01001223.1:56012-70577 GCA_003118195.1 Hemicentrotus pulcherrimus
GAGTTGGCCAAACTCTTTGTAATCATGGCTCTATTCACGTTATGTCCATACATGCGTGTATAACTGGGTGTACTAAATTAGAAAATTACTAGTTACTAAATTACTAATCATTTTTTTTTTCTTGTAGATTATAGCATTTAGTGTATATTCAGCTTAATGCGGTGGTTATGCTCTTGTAAGTCACACAAAGTCTAAAAAAAATGCCCTTCTTCAAAAGTGTTAAGCATAACATCAATTTACAGTGAGATAAGATTCCTTTTGTTGGCCTGAAAACCGATGTACATGTTGATGTCACAAAAGACCAATGAATTCAACGATCATCCATGATCATACATCACCAGAAAAGTATTTTGATATAATGATGGTTTCAACGTTCTACCTCCATTCAACATTTATATTCACATGTTTCCGACAGGGGCATCGGTAAAGGGTTTTGAATGGGAAGAAAACGGTTTGCCAAAAGGTTTCGGCACAGAAAAAAAGACAAGGATGTAAAAAGATCCTCCAATATTTGTCGACAACAACGGGAAGATTTCCGAAAGAGATGGGAAGTCCCCACCTCACCCCAACCGGACTCCAACCCCATAAGTATTTGTATTTGTTGTGAATAACGACTACTCGATCACTGAGCGAGATTATGATTGTACAGAGAATTTGAAATTAGCTTATAGAAGAATGATATACGAAACTGTAAATAAATAAACTTCCATACATTATATCGCAATCAATTCTTATCATTTTCATTTCGAGTGATGGTGTGATTATTAAATTTGAGATCGCCAAACGTTTAAGGCATTGTTATGTCAAGTCATTCAAACACTACTATCAGAAAAAAGACAAAGGGGCAACATTTAGATATATGACTTTCCTTGTTTGACATTATTTTTGTGTGCTATTTAAACTACCTGAAATCGTTGTGAAACCATGAAAACTCGCAAAACAAGTCGTTTTGGGGTGACGTGACGCCCCCCCCCCCAAAAAAATATATATATCTGTACCCCCCTTGTATTTCATCTACCTGATGCGATTAGTTTATACCCCCATCCCTCTCTCTCTCTCTCTCCACACGACGGGAACACACTTGACTATACGTGTAGTTTCTGTTATAGATTCCTAGCCCCTGAAACGACCCCTACCCCCTCCTCAACACATACTCACAGACGAAAATCATTCACTCCCTCACATTTCATCCATGAGCCCCCAACCCAGCCAAGCCTCAAAGAAAAATGAGAAAGATTATCCTGGAACCTGAAGGTGTATTACTGGTGACATTCATCGACTCTCAAGGCTACAATCTTGAGAGCGGTCCTTAAAATATTAAGAGGTGTGTTTTCGGTTAAAACATGGAGTTCCATGGTTGCAGCAATGATATTCAAGTCAGCCTTAGTCAGACATCCTGAGTCAAACTAGACAAAACATTGTATACTTTATTCATATGAGCATAATGCACTTAAATACTTATTGAGACTCATAAGCATAAGCACTTCTACATTTATTTTTGTTTCTTGTGGGTTTTTTGTTTCTTGTTTTCGGATTTTCCTTTGTGTCAACAATTTTGATTACTGCATTTTTCCAGTACCACTTTTGTCAGAATGGTTGATAGGATTCATGCCAGCCTTACATTCCTACAATCTTTAACAAATCTTGTTAAGATATATTTGAAAATAATCATGGAAACATATTATCATGCTACTTTAATCTTAATCAAATTGAAGGTAATATGCATAATGCTAAAGAACACAAGGCTAGCAGAATATATACTGGCGGATTCGAACAAAAGTCCAATGACTGAAGAAAGAGGTCAATAAAATCACTTGGACTATAAAGACAATTTCCGGTTTAAACCTCCAAAAGCTATATCAAAATGGGAAAACAAGACACTGGTGCAACACGGAAAGTGCAACTTAAAGAGAAACACCACCAAGTATAAAACGCGCGACATAGGACAACGTCACCAAAAACCTGGGCCCTGTTTCATAAAACTTGTTATCAATAACAAGTTACAAGCTACTGTTATAAGCTACTGAAATCAAGGCATCTGATTGGCTGAGAGCAAATTTGTCATAGAAATTAAGCATTTGTTATAGATAAAATGTTTTATGAAACAGGCCCCAGGCATATTTAATTTACGATTGACCTGACGGAAGATACAAGGGCATCGTTTTGTTCACTTTAAGCAACATGGCTATTAGACATGTTAGAGGATCTTCTCGTTTTAAAGGGAAGCGCAGGAACCATGAAATGCAGTTTGCAATGTCAACAGACAGTATACTTTTTTTCAGAAGGAGCGTATAGTGGTAAATTGTTGATGGAAGCGTTTACATAATATAAGTCACATACAGTATGTGGGGCCCTGTGTTCGATTCGTGCTCAATGATTACATGAATATCCTCGAACACTATTTATTATCGCATTTTGTCCGTCTCGACCCAGGTGTATTGAATTGGTTACCTTGCAACGACCGAATGATGGGCCAATACACAGTGAAAGGCCCTCCGGAAAGGCAGTATCAAATACTTATGCGGCTATACACTGTGAAAAGATTGGGCAATATTTTTTCCAACACTTTGCCCAACGTTGTGCCAATAGTCAACCAAACCATTTTATTGGGAAATATTTTGCCCAGTGGTATTGGTAAACGTACATGTAAGTACCCAACTTCACACGTGCATAATTATTGTTTCGTATTTTGCCCAATTACAGTTGGTCAATATTGTCCCAACATGTGGGCTACCGTAGCCGAGCAGTTGAAGGGTGATATCTATGCTCAAATTTTGGTCAAATGGTGCCCAACAAAGAATTATCAAGGTAAATGTATCCATTTTTTTTTAACACCGTAACCCTGAAAAGAACATTTTTTTTTTTTTATATCATTATTATCATTATAATGTTAAAAATAATTTAGATTGCTTGCCTTGCAGGGTTTCCACGATGAGAACCCACCATGGGTTAATGAGGACCGAGATGGCAAGGAAACGGATAGCATAGCAGAACAATCCCAGACAGAACACAGGAATATGGCCGATCGCATGAAGTATCTAGAGAAAGACAAGCAACATCAAAGTGATGGATGATTATTGTATCATTAAGAGTATCATCTGTCCATGTGTTTGTTGATAGAAGTGTAATGCTAATCTATCACCGTGTATACCAATAAATCAATTCAAATTGTCTCCATTACATTGTATTACCCTCTCATACACCATGCAAGCTGACAAGACATACGTACACCAGACCAAAACAGTACCAAAAAAAAAAAAATGCATTGTGAAAACAGCCAAGAATCGGTCGGTTTTGGGTGGGTCTGGGGGCGGTTTGGCAGTGTGACTCATACCTCGATGTGTGTATAATGATTAAATAAAATACAGCTTTAGATATTGAATGGGTATTTATAACTGACTATTCTATGACGATCATGACAATGTTGTCATTGCATCGCTTTCATTAAGGATGTATTGCAGATTAATGCCAACGACAATATTGTTGTCTATCATAGATGCTGCTACTGGTAATATCATTCCAGATTCATGAAGACTACTGTTACTAGAATATAATAATAATAACGTTTTATTTACCCAGGGTAGCCACTTCAGTTTATGAAGCTGCTCTTCAAGCGGGCCCTGCAAACCATAATATGCTATTACTACCCTTCTCCAATCTAATATGATGAGCGCCTAGCTAAAAGGCAGAATGTCCCATTGTTATAAGTCTTTGGTATGACTCGGTCGGGGTTCTAACCCCACGACCTCCCGTTCATGAGGCGGGCGCTCTAACCAGTGAGTCACCATGCCCAGTTAATATAGCATTTAAGGAAATGATTTCTGCCAGGTAGGCTATTGATTTACTTCAACTGGGTCGAGGATAGAGATATATATTGATTTTGCAATCATCAAGAAGACTTACCTTGTGGCTGAAAAAGTATGCAAGTATCTCTGAGACGTGGTTGACGACTGAAGCCAAACCGAAGAGAGACGGTGGCCCTCCAAGATCCTGGAGATGCCAGTAGAGGAAGGTGAAGAGAAGGCCCATACCGAATCCTGCAAACCAGGCCAAAAAGAGCACGGAACCGTAGCGGATGGTGGCGAACATACGAAACACCTGTCTGATACCAGCAGGGTCTTCCTGGTGTGCCTCGGTAGAGGACAGAGTACCACTGGTGGTGGGGACGCTGGTGTCCTGTGAGGAATCCCTGGTGTCAGAGGGGCCATCACTGGTGGTTTGATCACCTTCAACTGTTGACGAGGTAGGGTTGGTCCCCTCTTGGTCGGGTTGGGTGGCGACAGTACCGTATGTCGCAGGAGTACGACCTTCATCTATTGTCATATGAAAGACGGATATCAGGAGAATGATAAAGACAAATTAAAGAATAAATGATTTAAAAATTATGAACTAAGAAGGCTCGGTTCAAGACGAGTGTCTTTACACAAAGTCTCTTCGGAACTATAGAAGAAAGAAGAATTAGGTTCAAACCTAAACATTTTTAGAAAATAGCCGGTTGCCCGTTAAAAAGTAGCGTGCTTTTGAAGTTTTAACACATGCTGAAACCTTGCAAAAATATCTTTCATTTGATACACGGCGTTTTGCTGGGAACGAAAAAGACCGAACGCGCAAATTAACTTCCCGGTAAAAGGTGGTGTAGCGCTACGCGACGTTTGGTCGGGCAACAGATTTTATTGCTCATCTAAATCTAAATCTTAATCCATTGAATAGTTATAGCCTCGTACATGTACATTAATGAAGTCACATCTAAACTAATATTTTGTAATGATATTGTCTGGATCCGTTTGCTATTCTTTAGGTATTATTAATTCAATCGGGATTAGGTTAGTTCTTCAAGAGTTTAATGCAAGAGAGTATGCGTCTTTGAATGTGACTTACCGCCAATGCTGACCTGACCCTTCTGCTTGTTGTAGGTCAGTTTGGACATCTCTGTTTTATGGTCGTCATCTGAGTAATACTTAAACTTGAACTGAGTAGCCACGAAGAAGGAACACGTGAGGAGTACAGCATAGGTACCGAAACAGATGTAATAGTTTCTTTTAACCTCTTCATCAGGAGCCCCGTCACAACCATGGGTGTGGCTAGCTGTGTGGTCTAAGAGGATGCCATTTATCAGCATGAAGATACCCCACCCTAGAGAGCCGAACATCCGCTGCTGACCGTAGTACTCCAAACGGTCACTACCAAGGTAGCCTAGAGTAGCCGAATCTGCTAGGGTGATGGTGGGCGAGCTGAAGAACTCGCCGACGACGATGATGATGAGAAGGAGCAGGAAGACACCGCGGATGTCATCGCTGATGAACTTCACACTTGTAGTCCCTGACGGTAATCGACGAATAGGCTCTTCTGTCCAGATGGTTTTGTTGACAAGCTTGTACGTACCTCCCGAAGGATTCTCAATGACAGGGCTTGTTTCATCTGTAAGGAATGGTTGGTCAATGTCCGATTGGTGGCCGACGACTGTCCCATCATCCTCGTCGTGGTCTCTAGGGCCATACACGTAGTGATGCACGCCATCATGGACGACTTGGTCAACGACGATGATGTCGTGACCGTCATCATCGGTTCGATTGAAGATGATGCACTTGGAGCCAGCAGGTCGTATGAAAGCCATCGCTTCGGTAAAAAGGAGCCAAGCAAAGAGTGAGAAGAGGAACAGCACCTTGGCCTTGCGCCAGGAATCAGCAAGACCGCCCCACAGCGGCGCAGCGCAGAACTCGATGAATGGGCGTATTCCTATGAGAAGACCACTCTGGGATGCGTTCAAACCAAGCTGTTTGAAGTAGACAGCCAGGAGTGGGTAGAGACTGCCGTATGCACCATAGAACAGGAAGTAAAAGGATTTGCTCTTGAGGAGATCAATGTCGATGTGCGTGTCACACTTCTTCTTCTTTTCATGGCTGTCTCCTTGCTGATCATCGTTGAACTTGGGTGGAGGAACATGAAGAGACGGGGCCACATTGCCTGCATCAAAGGGCAACGTGTTGTCCTCAGGCAGATACATCGTCAAGATTCAGTGTTTACGTCTAACCGTTAAAAGAAAAGAAGAGGGAGATTGATTATTGATTCAGGGCATTGTCTATAAACTACAGTCATTCCTGAAGAGGGATCACAGTACCAGTGGAAACAAGAGAATCTTTTTTTAAAAAATTTAATTCAAAATGAAATTCTGAATGATTGAATAAACACAAAACTCAATGAAAATACACGAATTCGATGTACGCATACTCAACTTCACCGTTGGCAATAATGGTCGTATAAACTAAGCGACATTGACTTAGAACATGACTTGTGTAATAATACACTTGAATGAGGATTTAATTATGATTTTGAAATAGGCAATTTTGAAGTGCTCGATATTCGACTTAATATTAACACATTTTTGACTAATACATTTATTATAAATAGATAATGTATTAAAAAAATGCATAGGCTATGCGTATATTGGCTTTATCACAGATTTGTCTATGCTGTAGAAATAATATCACTGCACACATCACGGAATCGTTTTGTATAACAATGTGGTAAATCAGGATGAATTGATTTGTTAGCTCATCATATCCTCTGATATTGTCGCGATACAATGTTTTCCTTTAAGCTACTCCACTCGAAATATCATAGATTGACATCTAACCAGCATTTTAATTTTAGTGATGGCACTGCTAAGTATTCGGAGTAAGGTGACAGTATGGTTGAGGCATCAAGAACACCTGTTCGATCCGACGGCGTATTTTCTAAATTAATCAAAATAACGGCAGGTAAGCAGCAGCGAATCGGCTTTTGTTTTAATATTGAGAGATGGTGGAAATAGAGCGGTGGATTGATAACCTCTTTTTCTCTTCTTCCCATGTCATGTCTTGGCACATTTTAGTCCCCTTTTCTGTATTGCCGCAGAATATCTGTTTTTATCCAGGTGTTCTTCTTAATGAAAAGTTGTATTATGAGACGTAAAGAAAATTTCATTTTGTGCTTTTCTATGCCGAGTATACTTTTAAACGCGTCTTAGGCGAATACATTATGAGGCGGCGCCGGGAATGGGGAAGTGAGGGGAGGAAGGGAGGAGGGGAGAAGGGGAGGAGGAAGGAGGGGAGGAGGGAGTAGGAAGGAGGAGGGGGCTTGGAGCACCCGATCGAAATAAACCTGAAATTACCAATATTTTAGAAGCTGTCACCTGATACTCGGGCAGCGAGTTCGTTGTTTTGTTGTTGTGTGTGTGTAATTGAGTTTTTACAGGCGTGTATATCAATCAGATATAATTATTTACGTCTGGGGACCGACCCTTAATGTCACCATACAAGTTAAAGTTTTAGTGCCATTTTTTGCTTGCTGTAGCTTCGCGTGCGTTTGTAACGAAAAAATAGAAGAACAAAAAAAACAGTTGATTTTTGGAAAAAGAGACGTCAACCCCCTCCCTTCCTTTGGAAAATTGCGCTCGTATATACGCCGGCCGCTTGTGATGAAAGAAGTTGACGGTAAATCAATATGGCAGATAATACGGATGACACATGGGTGTGCCAGCTAAATGAACCAAGATGTTGTTCTATAATATACAATTTACATTTTATGTAAATAAAACTTCATTACTCATTCTGTCTACTGCTGTGTGCACAGTGTCTCTGGCTTATTACATTTTCAATCTGGAAATAGAGCTTGAATACAATAAATGTATTGCTTCGAAATGGTTTTTATAGCAAGAATGATCTGCAAAAAAAAGAAAAAGAAAAAAAAATCACAATAACTTCTTTTCCTTTATTGTTTGTTTTAATAATAAGTTTCTTCGTATTTGTACTATTATCTGCAACGTTATACTTGCATAAGTCTATAGGAGTGAAATCAACAAATATTGCTCTGTCCGTATCAACTCAGCATGTTGTTTCGGGGGTGGATATCGAGGACGAACATAATACCCCCAATTTAGTATCAAGTCACTGTAGGACTCTAACCTTTCAGAATTCAAACAAATGAATTGTTTATTAATTTAACCACAATAATCATCCATGATAGTGAGCTACCAATACTTCACAGTCATGTATGAAAGAGGTGAGACGGCTCGTTAACGCGGCAGGTCCTGGGTTCGAAATCAAGTCCCTATGAGAGGACTTAAAGACGTCGGTTCTCTTGTTGTTTACTTACATGCATACAGATAGCAGTCAGGTAAAAAAAATCCTCAAATCTTTACATAGAGGTTACATGAGGGGAATGTGAGACACTGTCACGTATATGCAGTTTAAGACCAACATGTAAGAGTAACGATTATGTCTTATGGAAATAATCAAGTGAAAGAAATGGAATAACACGGCTGGCGAAGAAAGCATTGCAAAGATCAATACATCAATAGCAACTCCCCATTAAATGATACCCTTAATGACAAACATGAGAGACTAATGCATCCTCCTGACCTATAGAGTAGCAATATTCGTATTAGACGACAACACTACTATCATCCCAGGAAAACTACTCCTTTCGGACATTGTTCGGGGACAACTATTTGTTACTAGGCAACTATACCCCTAGGTCAATTACCACCGGACGAATATTAGGACAAAGAAAACCACCTCCAGACACAAACACTCTTGAAAATATATATTATACTATAGGGTTAATTGAATCAGGGAATAGTTTTCCATGCAGTGGTTGTTTTTTAAGGGGTAAAACTGTTGTCCACAGGAAAGTTGTCCTATGATGCAGCAATCGTATTCAATTTGGCCGCATTCATTTACGAATATAAAAATGTGCTGTGGTAATTGTTTTGTTTTTAATCAGGGAGATGTCAGTGACATCTACCCAGTTTAATGATCGAAACATTTATATCTAATACAGAAAAAAGACACAAGATTTAATACGAAACTGTCACATTACGTCATTGATTATGATTGTCGGTTATGAATGAAATGAAATAATTACAAATCAAATCAAATCAAATCATATAAAATCAAAATCAAATCGAAATTATATGTCAGCTTCTCTGCTAACCTTTCTCTGACATGGTTATGCTTTTAATGCAATCTTAAAGCAAAATGATACAGAATCTCGTTATCTTGCCTTATTTCACATTGATTCATTACATTTAATAGAATGGCTTCATCTTAAAAAACATACCGGTTAAAAGAAGATCCCGTTTCTCCTCCCCCTTTCTCTGTGCCCCACTTTCTCTCTCCCTCCTTCTCTCTCTCTCTCTCTCTCTCTCTCCCTCTCTATCAACGCTAAGTTCATCCCGTAAGTACACACATTGAGAATGTTTTCGGCGCGAATGAAATCCCACAGAGAGCAGAAAGCGTTGCTATAATTCTTACCATCAACTTTCTGTACGCGTGTATAGCATGAATTGATCAAACACAGACCGTTCTCTTCCTACACTTTAATCTAAATGTAGCCGTTTAATGTGGTTTGGGACTTCTCCAAGCGATGGGCACATACATGTACATGATGTTCAGTTGATAAAAAAGTACATGCAATATTTAATGAGATTTGGCTGGTTGCATTGTGCTTAGAGACGAATAAAAGGGCCTTGGTCAGTTGATGAGATATACATTCAATATATCAATTCAATATATCTTTTGATTTATTTGCTTTGAAATGTGATTTTCATTCTAACGACCTTTTTCAAAAGTTTTCTTTTAAACGAGTTATTTAGCAAACATTTCAAAAAGGGAAGACAGCAATTAGGGAATTTGATTTATTCTCTCCTTTCCTTTCGCATTATTAGTTTCAAAATACATACACACACAGTAAAAGTAGCATATACATGTGTGTGTGTTGTTGTGCGTGTGTGTGGGTGTACGTGGGCGCGTGTGGGTGTGCGTGTGAGCCTGTTAAAAGGGTAACTCTATTTTGCGGCCTGGATAACTTATTTAGTATATTTATCTTGAGTTGAGAATGTCAGCAGACATCCACTGAGTGAGTAGTGTGTGGGTGGGTGAGTATGTGTGTGGGTGGGTGAGTATGTTTGTGTGAGTGAGGGGGCAGGGAGGGGGCAGGATTGCTTCAGTAAAATTATCTCCAGATTTGTTTAGTTTTTTTCTTTTGTATATAAGTGAATTACATTTACAATTGACATATTATGTTTGGATATTTATACGTTTACTTTGTTGCTAAGTTATTAATACTGCAAATAAGTTTGTGTTTAATTATGTTTATGTAAAAGCATCAATATTGAACACCTTTATTTCATTCAATTGTATGTTATGGTTTGTATTGCACATTTGGAGAAATAAAACAAAATTGTTTTTAAAAAATAAATAAAAATGGAGATGACCACACTCAATTTCTTACTGCTGCGACTTTCGACCTTGTACAATGCCCTTAATTTATGTATTTTCGAATGATTAAATTCAGGATTAAATGGTATTCATTTAGGTTATTTTACTTCATCTTTAGTGAATCATCACCATACGTCTTTTTTGTTTGTCTTAAATTTTAAAATATTTTGTATTGATATTATATTGTAGTATCACATTGCTCCTTTCTTATTGTTTTCTTTCTCATCCATTGTTATTCAGCCATTGCCCTATTACAACTTCTTTCTGATTCCATTCGAATCCCTTTTCCATTACCATGCATGATTATACTTCCTAATACTTTAGTTTTTTTTTAATATCATTTTTGAAGATCCCTGACATTCTTTTATCCTGAAAATGAAGTAAAAGTAGATATAACATTCTGTTTTAGTTTATACATTCGGAGTTAGCAGGCTACATTGATACGACCCACATGTAGGGTTTCTATTTTCGGGAAGATCTAAAAGCACTCAAACGTTTTCATTATTCATTCATGACCTGATGATTCCCTATACCCTAAAGGTTAATACGCCTTGTTGTATCTATTTTCGCGGTTCGATTCATTCGTATGACAACTTGATGGATTCGACTTCATCTATTCTGAACTTTCGAGGTATCATGTCTCACAGATTCTCCCTCTTGTCGAAAAAAGAGAAATATGTTTTTTTTATATTTTTATAGCAGGCTATGTTTTGAAAATGTGAAAAGGCCTGTATGTAGAGTAATATTTAAAGTATTAGTAAATAAATATTGTTCATGTTCATCTTTTAAATGATGAAACATTCAAACAAGTCTGAAAATGATTATCAATGTTGATATCTATAGTTTGAAGCATTAATTTTTGTAATCATGATAATCATTCTTTTTTCACTGTTAAATGATAACTGATTATAATTGAGCACGTCAATGTTTCTTCTCATATCCTCGTATATTTGGCTGATATAACTTTAATGTATTCTTCTAAATATTTTTCTAACAAATGCATAAGTCAGACATTTTATATTGAGTGTCCATACAAAAAAATGAAGATTTAGCGCAGTGCTATTATAATGTAATTAAGCCGCTTCTGTCTGTTATGAAGACATTTTTTGTTTAATTGAAATGTGAAATGATTATGCTCCAACTAAATACGACTACGTAGCACAACGATACATTTTTGCATGCATTGAAACATATTCTATATTTTAGAGAATACGGGCTTATTGACAATTACTTCGAATAACGAAATATTACAATACAGAGAAAAAAATAAAGATATTTGCCTGTGAGTGTAATGATAGATGCATAACACGTACAGAATCAAACGCAACGCTTTGAGCTTGATAGATGTGTTATTAATGTTCTAGATATCTTATATCTTATGATAAACTCTAATTTGAGATAATTCTGCGAAAATGCAAGATAAGCTGTCTACCGACTGCATGATGTTTTTTTCAGCCTAGACGTGAAAACCTCTCCATTTGAAATGTTTGCCTACCCTAGTAAAGTGAAGTGTTTTTCTTCATCTGACCAATGCTCTCATCTCTACAGTCGCACGGATCTACTAAAACATGTATGGTTGGAGGAAAGACCCTTCACATGCCAAACAGCTTGAAAGGTCCTCCTCCCTGCATTAATTAATAATGTGACGACACGATTGATTCAGACCCGAAGATGTACGGCGGTTTTGTATATGGAGCGAGCGAAAGAGAGAGGTGATGGGATTGAAAAGAGGAGAGAGAGAGAGAGAGAGAGAGAGCGGATAAAGAGATGTTGAAAGGAGGAGAGAGAGATAGATAGATAGGTAAATAGATAGATACAGTGAGATATATAGATCGATATAGACGGGTAGAGAGATTGAACATGTTAAACGGAGCAGAGAGGGCGAGGGAGGGTGCAGGGCAAAAATTACAGACCCAGTGAGGAATGTTAAAGCCGTTCTATACTCCATCACGTGAATACATTCATTCTATACGTGGCTTATATTAAGAAAAGATGATTTTGAAAGTAAGCCGTTATTTACGATAAAAGCAGAGTGAAAAAGTATGATATAGGTTCAATACTTCACGATTTGTCATATAGCGCTCTATGTTAACAGAGAATGAAGCCCTAATTCTAAGAAATATAATTATGTGTCATTCCAATTTTACGTCTCATTTTGCAATACTGAATGCAGCGGACCATTTTTTTAAAATCTAACCCAGATAGCAGATGGTTCATTAACTAAGAATGTCAGGAGGAAGGGAAAATGCAAGGACAGCTTATAATTATGATAGACTATTAATGTATGTCATTCTCAGGCAGCACGAGTGAACTAGGCCGTATCTCTCATCGTGTCTTCCTGGGAGAAAAAAAAGCTTATTAGAAGGGTGTGTCTGAAATATCTGCATCATCGTCATTGCCCTATATAAATTTGCTATAGTTATTTAGCGTCGGGGACATTTTTTGAGTATTACCAACGTTCCCTGGAAAGAGAGCTTGGGAAATAATATGGAAGAAGGTAAAGAAGATGGAGGAAAGGGGAAGAGATAGATGAGTGAACAAGAAGTGGAAGAAAAGAAGACTGTTCAGAAGAAGGAGAAGATGGGAAAGGATGAGGGCGGGATAGAAAAGAGCACATGAGACGGATGAAAACTACCACATAGAAGAGGAGGAGGAGAGAAGGGGAAAGATGGGATGAAGAGAAAAGGAAGAGGGGAGAAGAGGGAGGAGAAGTAGATGTAAGAGTATATAAAGGAAGAAGGAAGATAGGAGATGGATGGAAGGAAGAGGAGACTAAAGAGTATAGAGGAGAGCAGAAGAATGTTCAATGACACAAACACCGAAAACATGCAAGTGTTCTCCTCTTCCCAGTATTAATCACTTCCTTAATCTTCAGATGAGTAGAATCGAACCCCTTCTCTTAATATATCATTCCTTCATTCTTGTTTCCATACATGGGAATTGATCACCATGGAAACCGTCATGTGGTGACGTCATACTATCTTCTAATGTTTGTAACATGCATTCCTACTCGTGCTTCAGTATTGCCATTTACAACTTTTAACGACTGAACCCGAGTCTCGAGAGCGATGATATGAGGAGGCATCAGCTGGGTAGAATGAAACTCGTTACCATAATTATGATGACGGCAGATTATAGGACTCAACTGAAAAGCTAACAAGCGAACGTGGACATGTAAATTGTCAAGTTCTTTGGCGAAACCGAACCGATAGTGCTTAAAGGGAGATCAGAAACCACGAGACATTGATACATTTGAAAAAAGGCGGACACCTTTCTATTTTAAAGAACTAATCTAGCATTAAATTTTGTGTCCAATTTGAATTCTCTGACACTAATTATTGTAAGGTAATGGATGTGAATTTCATATCATAAATATACGGTTAGCAAACCGGGGCAGTAAATTCTGCGTACGTAGATAAAGATCTGGTATGTTTACATAATAATGTCTTATTTCGTAGTCACACCGCGACCGAACCAAGATTACGTCATTTTGACATCGCTTCGGATATTTCTGCATGCTTATAATATTATCAAAATTTGAATTATGAGACTATCAAGCTTCATTCCAACATAAGCCTTTGGTCCCGTGTGGCCAATGCATCTCGAAACCTTTACCTTTCACTCACAAAAAGGGATAATTTTACGACCATGAGTGTCGGTCGCTATGGGATGGCCGCTCCGTCATCTTGATGCAGGCTTCTTGTATGAAAATCTTAGAGGAAGATCGAAAGAGGATGCGACGTAAAAAATGTGAGAGCCAGATGCAAGGGAAGAGTGATGACGAAGAGGAGGGAAGCGAGCAAAGAGTTTTGAGGCTCTTTTGTTGAAGATAACATCGGCTATGTATAGGATTTGAACATCTCTACAATCATGATAAATTGCTTTGCTTGTCGTCCTCCTATTCACAGAAGACATACGCAAAATGTAAAAAAGCCATTAATCTTACTCAAAGACAGACCCGGATATACGCTGATGCCAAAAATAATAAATCGCAACAATTTTCGGTCAGTAATGCAATATACAGGTATATATTCTTATTACTCTGAGAAAGGAATGGCTGTTACTCACAGTCTTACACGTGCTTTGTTTTGTTTGCGGTTTTATTTTATTTACTTTATAAAAATTGAGATGTGCTCTGTTTTTGTTTACCCCCAAAAAAATATTTTCGCACTATTGTCATTGCTCTATAAGCAATTTTTGAGACTAGCATTTACAAGCTTAGAATTTCCAATTCAAATTCAGAAATTAGATTACAGAATATACTATAGTGAAACACCAAGATTTGCTCCTACAAATCATTTTGTCC
>BEXV01001224.1:43764-67094 GCA_003118195.1 Hemicentrotus pulcherrimus
AAGATTTTCCCTTTGTATAAAGAAAACAGATGGCAATGCCAGACAGATAAAAGCAACTTTGCATGGCAGGATTAATAAGGAGAGAACTACATGAAGTACTGGACATGTAAATGTACTTTCATCTTATAAAGCCCTTGTGAACTTTGGGAACAGGTTCATAATGAGCAGTGGAAAGTGTGTTTACACAAGCACTTTTTTAATTTTAAATCAATTCATCCAATACATGATGTATTGATGTACATGTAAAAGTACTTTCGCCTTGTAATTGCACCTAAATTTGTGAACTTCTAGGAACACGTTCATATGATCAGTGGAAAGTGTGTTCACACGAGCAATTTTAACTTGCAACGTGTGCCGCTCTAGGTTTTGTAGTGCTCTAGGTAATTTTCTATTATTAGCTGTATCATCAAAATTTGTACATGTAGCTTTACAATGTCAAAGGAAGGCCCGTAGGTCTGATTATTAGGTTTCATATTTGTTTTTATGTTTGGTTTAGGAAAACAGTTAGGAGTACATGTAAATGCTTGGTATAGAGTCTGGTCCTGGATTGAAGTAAGGAGTTATTTAGTGGAGCAATAATTATCACTGAAACATTAGACACCTCATATTAAGTCTTTTAAGTGTGAAAAGAGATCTAACAAACGTATGTATCAGGCATCAAACTGCTATGACTTGTCAAAGATATAGGGTAAGTGTTAGGATTAGGATTTCGATTAAGGTTAGGATTAGGGTCAGGTTTAGGGTAAGGTAAAGTGTTCGGTACAAGGGTTGACATTTGAAATTTGATGAGTGTAAAGGTGCGTTCAAGCGACACTTTTTCACCTTAAAAACATGTTTTTCAAAGACGTTTAGTTTAAACAAGGTTGCGTTCTAGCATTTTTTTGTATGTCATAAAAATAAACGTGTTGACCTATACTTCCTGGGTCAAAATGCACAGTGCCATGAGCAGTGGCTGGGCTTGAAATGAGCGAGAATAAGCATTAATGAAAATTCGCTTGAACGCTCTCCCATAGTAGCCATGTTTTTTAACAATGTTTTGATTTTGTGAACGCACCCTAAAATTGTTGCACGAGAATGTGTCGTCTAGTGCATCTTCAAGTGGGGTGTTTCATACTCGTCTTCTAGGGCTGTGCACAGCAAATGGATGGGAGCCAGAGCCCGAAGCTCGTGACGCTGTCAAGATGGCGCCTTTCACGCCTGCTTATTAGTGCGCAGCACCTAGTAACGGGATTGAAAGAAGAAGCGCCGTTTCAGGGACTGAGTAAACAGAAGTGGGAAACGAGTCCTGGTCTTGTGAGAGTTATTGCTCGACTGGAAGAGATTGAAAGATAGCGACCGAGACGGGAAGTGAAAGAGAGTGAGAGATAGGAGAAGAGAATAGAAATGCATTGGTAAAGACTGGGAGAGAGTGAGACAGAGAAATAAGGAGAGGGAGAGAGATGAGAAGAGGTGAAGAGTAAGAAAAAGAACATAAAGAATATAAATCTACTCCATTGGGGGAAAACGAAACAAAGATCAAGAGAAACGGAAAGGGGATACATTTTTGAGCAAGAAAGAATTATAAACAAATTATGGGAACAGAGAGAGAGAGAGAGAGAGAGAGAGAGAGAGGAGGGTGCGAGAGAGGGGAGGGGTAGGGGTGAAAATGGAATGATGGGAAGGACAGAAGGGGAGAGACGGAAACATTCAGTTGGGATGATTGGGAAACACAGATGGAGTGACAGAAGAGAGAGATTACATGCTACAATCAAAGACAAGGGACCAGTTTCACAAAAACTTTTTCAATGACAATTGACAAAAATCATTGACAAATCTGCTGATAACCAATCAGAAGCGAAGATTTCACTAGCTTATAACAAAAACTATCATTTGTCACTGATGATAAGTTTTGTGAAACGGGTCCCTGAGGAAACTGCCAATTATCGTATCTGACAGAAGTCGACACAAATCCTCTTCAGCGTAGTGATAATTAGTCAACGGAGGTGGCTGAAGAGTTAGGAATATATGAGCAGGGACTTGCCCTTTAACTTGTCGGTGGGACTTGAAGATCATGTATGCAGATGACAGCTTTTGATGGACTAGGCAATGACCGTGTGGGTGACGATTGTACATGGTCCTAATTAATGATGCATGGGAGAAGACATGCATATTGTACCGTTATCTGGAATGTGACAAACTGCGGCGTTGGGGTTTGACATGTAAAATGAGTGTGAGATGCACGTATCAGAGGAGGGTAGAGAGGGGTAAAGAACGGTAGATGAAGACAAAGTAGAGAGAGAGAGAGAGGGAGAGAGAGGGGGAGGGTAAGAGAGAAAGAGAGAGTGAACAAGAGAGAAAGAGAGAGAGACAAAGACAAATACAGAGAGAGAGAGAGAGAGAGAGAGAGAGGGAGAGAAAGAGAGAGATGGGAAGAGGTGAAGAGAAATAGAGAGAACTAGATCTAGCTTATTCTATTCTGGACAAATGCAACCAATAAACAAATTTAATTTTAGCTTTGTCCTTTATATGTGCTGGTTTTCGGAGGAAAAGTAATGATTGTGAGATGAGGGCAATAAGTTACAGTGTTTTAGAGCGTCATATGCGTTGAAGGTATACTGGTAGATATGAACTGGAGTGTAGAGAGACGGTTGACTGGAATTCACCCAAGCTTTTCTCAAGTGACCCAGTACAGGCCCCTACGTTCTGCAGATCAAACTCTCTTGACCGTTAAAAAAAGCAAAAACAAAATACTATGGTGATAGCTCCTTTTCATACTCTGCTCCACGTTTGTGGAATTCTCTTCCAGCCTCTATTTCTTGCATCTCTGATATTACTTTGTTAAGATCAAAATTAAACTCCAATCTATTGGAAAAAAGGCATATTCAACCTAGTTCTTAAATTGGTACCTTACCTTGTTATCTTATGTTTGAAAATTTTACTTTTGTTCCTTTTTCCTTTTTCTGTTTGTTTTACTTGCATCAATATTGTAAAGCGCTTTGATACATGTATAAATCTCTTATGAAAAGCGCTATATACATGTAAGTAGAAGTTATTATTATTATTATGTAGTAGATGGATACAAGGGAGAAAGAGAGAGAGAGAGAGAGAGAGAGAGAGAGAGAGAGAGAGAGAGAGAGATGGAGAAAGAGACAGACAGACAGAGAGAGAGACAAAGAGGGAGGGAGAGAGAGAGAGAGAGAGAGAGAGAGAGAGAGAGAGAGAAGGATAGATAGATATATGAACTGAAGTGTAGAGAGAGACGGTTGACTGGTAATCACCATGGCTTTTCTCAATTGACCCACATGTAGTGGCCCTTCCACATACGATGCAGGGAAACGCTGCATTTCAATAATATTTTCTACATGTAAATGAATAGGTAGACTTGTAGATGAAAAAGGAGCTGTAAAGTGTACACAATACAACGCAGTTTGTAGGCATATTTCCTTTTAAAAATCTTATAAGATTATGTAGAGGTGTCATGGTCAAGCGGATTCGTCACCGGACTGTGGATCACAAGATTTGCGGTTCAAGTCCTGTTGTGGTACGAATGTCCTTTGGCAAGACATTAATCTACATTTGCCACTCTCCACCCAGGTAAATGGGTACCCGGTAGGCAGAAATTCCTTGAATGCTTTAGTGCCTTATTATGGCAGCTCAGCTACAATCGGAGTATAAATCATATCATACCTTGTATTGAGCGCAGTAAAGTATGTGTATATAGTACCTGCATTTATATAAATTGACCTAATATTATTCTTATTATAAGATAGTAGAAATTTGAACTGCATACAAAAAGAGAACTTGTAGCAGTTTACCCAACAGTTCTCATCCAGTTTTTAAACCTGTTTGTGTGTACATTTATATGTAGTTTTCTATTTATTCTGAACCCTTTTGCCAATTCACTGGACAAGAGCGAATGAAAAGTTTCTCAATTCGATATCAGAGATCTTGAAGAGCCATCTCTTTTGACATATAAGATCAAAATCCCTCAAGCTTGTTTTGTATTATACACTGTATTTCAGTTAACCTGATTAGAGGACTAGAGTCCTGCCAAATAAAGGGATCTCTTAGACCTAATAGTCTTTAGATTCCATATATGTTAAACTCGCTATGGTAGACTGAGCTTAAAGCTAATCTTGAATTTTGTGGGGAGTGTTTCACAAAGTCTAAGATCACTTTTTGCTCTCACCATTAACGATGGTCTCTCCAAGGACGTACAAATCGTGGTCACAAATCTCCAGAATTTACATTTTTGGATTCATTATGGATGAAAATTCATTATGGAGGTAAATATAATATCTAAAGATCGTAAATGGTGAGAGCAAACAGTGGCATGAACAGCCTTATAGTTCATTCCAACTTAAAGTCAATCCTAGTCCTTGTGAAACACACCCCTGTTATGGACATTTTTAAGAGAATATAGCTATTATTCTAGATTGTTTACCCTGCAGCAGATTGGTTGTTTGAACCATGTTTGAACCTAGCTGTGAAAAAAAACAAACTTACAGGGCATCATCTTTGATAAAAGCACTCCTCCCATCTGCCCATAGTGACCTGTGTTAAGCTCATTACTCAGCCACTATACATTTTCTACCAAAATTGTCATCTATTTGTAATCTTGAACATTCAGTGAAAGTTTGGTTAGATTCTGTGAGAATTTATTTTCTATCATTTATACCAGAAATCAACTTTATCTTAAACCCAGAGGTTGGTTTACATCTTGGTTTGAATACAGACCAGGGCCCCGTCTTACCAAGAGTTGAGATCAATCTCAACATGGCAATGGCCTATCAAGATCATTGTTACATGCGCGTATTGTACAGCACGCGCACTATCAACCAATGAGAACCGTTGTTTCAAAACTGCGATCGATCGCAGTTCTTTGTAAGACGGGGCCCAGGAAGTTCAGCAACCTTGTGAAGAAGTCATACAGCTGAGTCTTGTTTCATGAAACTTTTTATTAATAACAAATGCTAAATTTCTATGACAAATCTGCTCTGAGCCAATCAGATGCCACTATTTCAATAGCTTATAACAGTTTTATTGATAACAAGTGTTATTAAACAAGGTACTGGCTTGTGAAAACCGGGCCCCCCCCAATACCCAAGATCTTGATTAGTCCCATGTGTGTATTTGTTTATGGTCCACGGTGTGATCCATCATTTACAAATTGCCAAGTCTCATATACATGCATGCACACTTAATGTTTAATATAATAGATGGTATTGTACATAATGTATTCTCTCCCTTAATCGTCTTAGCTTTACATGTTTGGAATGCTTTCAGCATTTTGTGTAACTGTGCTGAATCCAAAGATGACATTGTAGGCAATTTGAGCATCCCTTACGATGTAAACAAAATGTATTTATACATTTGCTTTGAAAAGATATGCTTGTTATTACTTTTTCTTTATTTTTATTTTTTTAAATAGAAACTTTCTTGACAGAAAATAAAACAGAAAGAGTCCCAATCAACATTACAATTAATTTGCTTACATAGTCTGAAATTAGAAAGCATGTTTATGTCTATGTTTAAAGACTTTCACGCGTAGAACGCACGATATATCCCTTGGGCGCTGCCATATTGTGTACGCACACATACCTACGTGTACTGTTTCTCGGACACTGCGCATTTACCCGCCTGGTTAGAATGCACGAACCTTACCCGAAGCTAAACCTTCGGCCCTGATCCGGAGTCACGAAGTGGCCGACTGGTTCACCGTAGTATCTATCTTCCTGCTTTCAGTGTTTTTCTTCACGGAGCTGCTTGTTTAGTATAGGGGCACTCCGCTACACACACGTACANTATGGAATACAATGGTATAATGTACTATATTATAGTAAAATCTCACCTTTCAAATCATTTTCTTCCTGTGTTTGAAACTGTCGATTTCCAATTTCTCCAATTTTGAAGACCCCGTTCAGAGAGCGACAAATCGGTCACGAACGATGAGGAATCCATCGCGACCGGCTACGGTACGATGGGGGACTCGTCGATCGCGACGCGGACGACGGTGGAAGCGCATGTAGAGGTAGTGGATAGTTTTGCACAGACGAGCTTTGACTTTGAGAAAAGAAGGTGGGTCTAGCATGCATGCAGTGCTTACTAATCAACCACTGGGCAACGGGTATTGGGGAGAAACAGTGCCATTGGGTGTATGCCAGATTGAGATACAAAACCCTTTGTCCGATTTGGTTGACAAAGGGAACTAACAGTGGATTACCATAGTCAACTTTTGTTACAATCGTTCACAATGTAATTCAAAACAATGTGACCATTTAGGATTTCAATCTATAGTCGATACAGAGGAATTTTGTAATGAAGAAGAATATAAGGTGACAAATGCTTGTTTTATTGGTGTGTATAGTCCATAGTTCAGCAAATATTATAGACTCATCTGTACTAAATATTCGCATATCGTATGAAAGAAAGAAAAAAAAACAGAAAGAGAAAGAAAAGAGTATTTCAGTGGACTCTGAGTGGAGGGATCTATGATGTTCTAACCACATCAAGGAATTGGGCATAGTTTCATTGTGGACAAAGGTTCTTTCATAAAGAACTAGAAGATTCACTTTTGATTATCTACCCCCCCCCCCTTTCTCTCTTTTATCATCAAAATGGGGGTTTGTGTCACAAAAGAAAATATGTTAATTCCTTCAAATCTAACAGTTTGTGGTCCGAGGAATCGTTTGCTCACTGAGTCATGATGACTTCTCCCTTTCTATTTATTCCTACTCTCAATCAAAAGGGTGTTACATGTAACTCTGTATTCAAGTATATGAGTTTACCTCCCTTCTTACTCGAGACAGAGGATAGGATATATTTTTTTTTTTTTTGAATTCAGTTCAAGAACTTCTCTTCCTTTAAAAAAAGAGCAGCATCAATTTTAAAAGATATTAAAAATACTCTGACTCTCAGCAGAGAATATTTTCCTTATGTTTTCTGTTCCTTAAAAAATGTAAAATTGATGGAGTAGGGATATTTCATAACAAAAACCTTAGCTTTAATGTTGTAAACTTCTGGATGTAACAAATGAGGACACTTAAACATTAATACTAGGAGGACATATTGAATTATTTAATTGAAGAACTATCATGGTACCAGTATATGTTTTGAAAGTATAGAAGTGGTATGATTTGTATCTCAATCTTCACCATGGCATGGTTTTCTTTCATATCCCATTTTCATCACTTGTATGCTAGACTTATCACATTTAAACATAAAATTATGTTATTATTTGTTCTCTAATGGCGCACCCCCTTACTAATATTTAATCCTTAAATTTGATGAGGGAAATTGATATTCTCATATTTCTGTAAGAAATGGAAAACAAAAACTCCTTAATTTTGCAATTCTATTATTGAAATATGAATTACTTTGTCATGGTATCATTTTGATTCATCATATTCAAGTTCCAATAGCTTATTTCAGCGAAACACATTAAGGAAACAAAACGGCCACATTAAATACCAGTTTTATTCATGCATGAAAAGAAAAAATAAATCTTTGCTTTTTGCAGACGCGGTACTGAAAGTAGGTGTACACGTACATGTTATATCTAAGCAATGAATAATCACAGTTTAATCCAACTCCGCTAATTCAGCATGTGATTAACTTGTTATCAAGGACTTTTTGACATCTCAAATATTCATGAAATATTTATGCTGGTTTTAGTAATTGTATTGAAGAGATAAATCCGCCAGGCTAATTCTAATCATGACAATTTTAGCGCAAATCTTTTATTACGGCAAGCAGGAAGTAATTCTAAGCACAGATTATTATACTGGAACAGCATTTTCATCTAGAATGGATGAATGTCTGCTAACTTTTCAAGCTGAAAGCTGATGTCTGTATCAACATTTATTTTTAGATTCATCATGAATGTACAAATATTGTACAAATGCAAGCAGAATTTATTTGTATGATTGCAAATTTGCAGGAAATATATATATACTGATTGAGATACAGCACATGTACAGTAATGTATACTAAATGAACTAGAAGGTATTTGACAACAAATCATATTAAAATCTTTGATAACAGAACCTTTCTGGGATTCATTTTGTGGGACAAAACAGGTTACATTTTTTTCTTTTATTTCTACTAAATCTGGTGTATTATGCCAACTGAAAATATACACTAATTAGTTCAATAGTGAAGTGCCCATTGGAAACTTAGTAGTGACATCTTTAATGGGCCAGAGGGCCAATTTCACATCCCCATGTTATTTTTGTCATAGTTTTCTATTTACATTATCCTTGCAAAATGAAACTGAATCAAAACTGGTATAAATCTGGGCCCAATCTGATTTTAATTGCATCAATAGCAACTAAGTGCATAAGAGATAGGAGACTGCAAACTTTAGATTGGTTGGATCAATTGCAGTCCTTTATACCCGTGGATTCAAATATATATACTAAATTAACTCATGCATATTTCAAATAAATGCAAACACCTGACAATTAACAATAAATCACTATACAAGTGTAAATTGTAATTGATTATGATGAAGCAATTGTTTGCTCACATAAAACAAACACTTGTCATGTTTTTCATGGTGTGAGGTTCAACAAATCATTCATTTAGAATTGAGCTGTCACCAGCTTAAAATCTATTTGACTACAAATGATTTATTTAGTATTATTTACAGCACATTCTTGAATTATAATGAGTATTAAAGGTAATGCAAAGTTTTGGAAAATTTTGAAAATCGGATTGATAGTAATTCTTTAAAATGTTGATATATTTGGATGCCCCTGTGGATGTATTAAAAACACCAGAAAATTTAGCCCCTAAAAAGCTTCTGCTTTCAAAGAATTGAATAATAAAAAAATAACGGTGCTCCTGGTAAATTTCAAATATTTCAAATAGCGACCAAGGCCATCTCATGGTAGCTGCGACCATGCAAATCTCAGAATATGCAGTTCTGATATACAATTTCCAAACGGGAATAGCAAATTGGTCGATTGTAATAAAAAATAAAAAAAAAACCCATTGTTTTGAACTTTAAAGATATCAGTCTTGAGAGGGCGCTATACAACTTAAAGATTTTATTATTTACAATTTCATAACTTTAGACCCGATTTATACCGCGACAACGCTTAGTGTGTATCGTAGGAACGCATATGCTTCTAATATACTAAAAAAAAAAAAAAAACCCCATTGTTTTGAACTTTAAAAATATCAGTCTTGAGAGGGCGCTATACAACTTAAAGATTTTATTATTTACAGTTGCATCTCTTTAGACTTGATTTTTATTATGTTCATCGGAACCAAATTCATTACCCAATACCAAAACTTTGTAATACCTTTAAAGGATATAAAAAAAAATGTCTGATTGGTTGAGAGCATGACTGTTTTAACATCTACTATAGATTGTTCAAATCCTGCATATAATTTAGAAGACCATACATAAATATTTGTTTATCAGGGCCCCGTCTTACAAAGAATTGCGATCGATCGCAGTTTTGAAACAACGGTTCTCATTGGTTGATAGTGCGCGTGCTGTACAATACGCGCATGTAACGATGATCTTGATAGGCCATTGCCATGATGAGATTGATCTCAACTCTTTGTAAGACGGGGCCCAGGTTGTTACATGTATCTTCTTTACAAAAATACAAGTAACATGAAAGCATATCTATGGGACCTATGGGACTGGAGGGGGTAAATTATAGCCAACTTTGGTAGAGATGTTTGGGTTTTTGTCTTCTCTATGTGCACTGTGCGTTTACTGTATGATCTGCCATGCACAGGTGTTCACAGACTAAACACTTCACTGATATGGTGCGATTTATGATATTTACACAGGTCTCGAGTGTAAGGCACTGTTCACATCTAAAAAAATAATTCAGATTAATATAGTTTTTCAAATAGACGGACCTCACTCTTTTTTCTTCTTCAAGTGGTGAACTTTGGTTTCTCATTTATAGGTCTGTTTTCATGAGCCCCCTTTTTGAAAACTAATATTTTGGTTAGAAGATGCCTGTAGGTGCCGAGTCCTGTCTAGACGAAATACACACCTGATATGGTGTGACATATTGTGTGAGGCACTGTTCACATTTGACTTTTATTTTTACAGACAAGTTGTAATTGACTTTAACCTTACCTTGGACATGTTGTAGTTTTTCTAGTTGATATTTTGCTCTTTCCTGGACTAAACTGAACACTCACATAACATTGTATACTGCACTGTTCACATCAATATTTAATCTGATTAACAAACATGCATTAACTCAATAACCACTAGCATGTCTTATCCACAGGAGTCTCCATTCCTATACAGCTAGGCCCCCATTGTCTCACAAATGTGAACGGGTCCAAATCCATTTGACTGTGAAGAGTAGTCTCCAGGCATCCCGAAGCATCGTCTCGATTACTCCCCAAAGCATTAGCAAAACATGTCAGGGATTTATAGAGCCTGAAGAGGGAACTCGGGGGTAAATGTTGAAGATCACATAATTGGTAATAGCAGCATCATTACACTATCTCAACAAGGAGAATGACCATTTAAAAGGAACAATTGCATCAAAATTGGCAACTCTTTTCATTTTTCAAAGACTTTTTTCCCCCAACAAATCTTGTTGGTTTATATTCTAATATTAAGAGGAATATGACCTTTTAAAGGAATCATTGCTTCAACTTTACTTCTCAAAATTGGCAATACTTTTTGTGTTTAAAAAAACAGAATTTTTCTCTTTCAACAAATCTCTTGGATTCACATTATAATATGAAGAGAATTATGAAAAAAGCGCATTTTCTGATTGAAAAATCTTCATGTCAATTGAGAATTTAAATTAATAGATTGTATATAATGCTTTTAATTGTGCAGTTGGGTGGGGCAGCTTAAGTGTTTGTTTTACACTTCACTGAAAGGTGTCGTACAAATAACTGTAAGCAAACTTTTTCTTTATTTATGAAGTTGATGAGTGCTTAATACGTGGCACTTTTGCAGACATTTCTCTATCATAAACCTGTATTAACCTAATAGATGAGCTCACTAGATTCAAAATGTATGTTGTGCGTTGTGAAAAGCCCCTAGTGGGTTCTTAGCTGAAGAAAGCTGCCGGTCGATGGATGTTATCGATAAGAAAGGTATGATTTTTGTCACTTTATTCTTTCTTTTGACATCTAAAGTCATATCAGAATTTATACAGACAGTTTAAAGGGCTTACCCCTTTCTCAGCCAATAAATGTTTGATGGCATAAATCATCTATTGATTGCAAGAAGGCTGTAAAGTTTTGTCAGTGGCAGTATCTGCCTTCTTGCAACTTGCAGGCAGCTGGCGGAATGAACTTTCAAGTGACAATTTTTGTCTTGTAATGATAAATAAATAATAATTATCCTTGCTTATATAGCGCCTAACACTTCCTACGCAGAAGTCTCTAAGCACTCTTCAATAATGCAGCATAATTATCCTGGCTTTAGCAGTGCAGCTGTTATGCGCGCTGCGTTTCAAGGAATAAATTCCCACCAGGTACCCATTTAGTTCACCTGGGTGGAGTGTGGCAAATGTAGATCAATGTCTTGCCAAAGGACATTAGTGCGGCAGCGGGACTCGAACCGCGGACCTTGTGATCGGCAGCTTCATTGTTGTATCACATATCGGCAAACAGCAGCATGTCAAAGACTCCTGAAAAAAAAAACCTAAGACAGGTCCAGTAACCCTGTCAATTACATATTGAAAGGTGCAATCTTCTTCTGAAAGGTACAATCACATATTGAAAGGTGCAATCACCTTTTGAAAGGTGCAATCATCTATTGTAATGTGCAATCACCTATTGAAACATGCAATCACAGATGAAATATGCAATCACCTATTGAATTGCATTCACCTATTAAATTGCATTCACCTATTGAAACGTGCAATTATCTATTGAAGCATGCAATCGTGTATTGAAATGTGCAATCACCTATTGAAACGTGCAATCATTACAATGTAATCACATAATCGGAGCATGATTTCCATAGGATGTACAATACCCTCGAGTCGATTTTTCGAAAGTAGTTGCGATCATATTTAAAATCCATTGGTAACAAATGTCCCCTGGAAAATACAAAATGGCAGGGGGATAATAAAATGAGTGATACATACAGAGTTGCATTTGAAACTGATTAATCATTACCTACTATTCCCTGTTGTGGCCTGAACATTAATGCTCAGTTGACCATTTTTCAGATGTAGGTACTACGACTATAATCGTCCCCGGGGCACAGACAGACTTGAACTCGTCGCTTGTGTTGACGGCGGCACAACGCGGTATCGTTGGTTGGAATCAAAATATGAATTTTGATTTGATGGCAAGCCGATGGCAGATCTAATTGTTGACCCCTTTGAGATCTGGTGGTCGGGGTGGTTTCACACCAGGGGATATCATCGGACAGCATTAGCGCTAATAACCTTGCATTTGACATCTCAAATAAAAGGGAAAGATTTGTCTTACAGGCATTATTTATCAATGTTTCCAGTTTTACAAATCTGAGATGCATGGCCCTACCTGTTATCAGCGTCTGATATGATGCAATATTGAAGCCCTAAAAAAAAAATGCTACATGATGATCATGGAGTGCCTCAAAAAGTAAACATATTTTCGAGTGACCGGTTTTACCATACCGGTACTGATTTTCCCCAATAGACTGTAATGTTATCATAAACCGTGGGGAAAACGGTTTTTAAATTTTTGATTTTCCATCATAAATATCAGAATAATCAGACGAGTGATCGGCTCACGGGGTTCCTGACTGACCTAAAGGTTTATAATTATGATTGCAGCATGAGCTACAGTAAATCAAGGATTATGTTTCAGAATCTGAGGCATAGACACCCAATCCCTTTAAAAGCAGGATACTTCTGTATATAGTTCACTCATATCTTTCTAAACAATTTGATATTTGATGAATGCACATTGGACATACACTTTGATATACCAATACAGTGTCTACACATGTACATGACTTTAGGTGCTACCCTAATTCAAGCAGACTTTTTCCCCCTAACCTTATTTCATCTCCCGAAGAAATAGAAACTATAGGTTGTGTGCTTGTAATGAANGGGGTTCCTGACTGACCTAAAGGTTTATAATTATGATTGCAGCATGAGCTACAGTAAATCAAGGATTATGTTTCAGAATCTGAGGCATAGACACCCAATCCCTTTAAAAGCAGGATACTTCTGTATATAGTTCACTCATATCCTTCTAAACAATTTGATATTTGATGAATGCACATTGAACATACACTTTGATATACCAATACAGTGTCTACACATGTACATGACTTTAGGTGCTACACTAATTCAAGCAGACTTTTTCCCCCTAACCTTATTTCATCTCCCGAAGAAATAGAAACTATAGGTTGTGTGCTTGTAATGAAGATTATTCATGCTTGGGTTTAGATGCGCTATTATGATGTAGCATAGCGGTATGGGATACTCTCCAAACTCTTTAATGGCCCATAAATATTCATAGTGGGACTCTACGTAAGGCCCCTGGGGTACGTGGATGGACTCTCTATGTAGTATCATTAGGGCCTGTTTTCATCAGCTCAAGTTTGCCAAATAACCCACCGTTTTCAGACTGGGGATATTATCCCGAAGCTCGAAATTGCATCCTCACCAGACCGATACCTCATCAAAAACTAGCTAGGACTAGCGCGAGTTAGCCCCATATTTCCTAAATAGCAGGATATTTTGAAAACCAGACCAAGACTTTGTTGGGATATTTTCTAGACCAAATATCCTGCTAATTGCAACTGCGGGCTGATGAAGACACAGAGTAACTGGTTGATTTGTGATCAAGATAGTTAGAAAAGCGGGTTATTTGGCAAACTCGAGCTGATGATGACAGGCCTATTGAGGGGCTTGGAGGGGGGTTGTGATGTTTCCCTAGCGGAGGGTGGAAACAGTGGTAATAGAGGGCGACAGAATGGATCCGATTCCGAGGCGAGAGGTGGCTAATTACTCCTGCTCCCTGGGTCCAATTCTAATACCGAAGGGATGACGAGACTATTTATAGCAGGGTTATTGTAAAGCTCTCCGAGATGTTTGCAATTATGTGATTGTGACGATTGTAACAAGATGACAGTTTTGAGGAAATATTGAAACTCTTTTCATGTAGTACTTTCCATTAGGGACTTTTAGATTTGCGTAGACTGTGACGTCCATTCAAGGCAGTGCATTAAAAGGAAGTTGATCGTAGCATGGACCTATTGTCTTCGTGCGAATCTAAAAGTCCCTAATGTTAGGACCACGACAACTCTACGTGTGACAACTGACAAAATATGACCAGAATAAAGCACCCATTTCATATGTGGTTGCAGTCAGGAAAAAAGTATAATTTGACTTACCGGTATATTTGTTTGTAATGATTGACTTTTTGCTACATGTATGTAGTGGTTAATTTTGATCATATATAGTAGTTCATCAAGGAGGTACTTTATAGATTGAAAGTAGGGATTAATACATATTTTCCCTTTCTCTTTGGGTCATTCCCACTATTTTCCCCATTTTCCTACAAATCTAAGATGGTACCTTTAAGATTCCTTGCACATTAAGCTCAGATAGATATCCCAAACATTTCACACTCATCTGTAGTAGCTTGTAATAGGTTAGCCCACATATTCCCAATGCATGCATGGTGATTAAGGACGCAACCGTAACACGTGTATGGTGATTGTGTACTGTGAGAAATATCAGTTACACTAACCGTATAACACTTGACTTGACATGTCAAGATTATTTAACCTGGTATCTTGAAGGTAGTGGCCAGAAACTACTTCATAATCTTACACTTATAATCATACCAGTGTTTTGTTACTGTACATGTAACTGGTACTTTTGCAGTGCAAATGTACACTGTTGCCCTTGTAGTTGGAATATTTCTTTTTCTTGCCTCTTTTTATAAAAATTATTGTGATAATATGGTTTAGTCTTGATAGATAAGTTTATATCTATCAGGGACCCAGTTCACAAAACCTTATTTCAAAGACAAATGACAAAAATCAGTGACAAATCTGCTGATAACCAATCAGAAGCAAGGATTTCACTAGCTTATATATTAACAAAAACTGTCATTTGTCACTGATGACAAGTTTAGTAAAATGGGGCCAAGGACTTCATCAACTAATCTCTGTGAGACTTTAAATCATTCAATGAATGAAATCCGGAGAAGATATAAACTTATTCTATCAAGAATAAACCAAATGTCACAATCATTTTATAAAAAGAGGTAAGAAAAATTATTTCAATTTCATGGCCAACAGTGTAGATTTCACCAGCTTTTCTGAGATATTCAAAGCAATCAAAATTTCACAGCGTTTTAAATGCAAGGAATCAATATCGTACAATATTCATATCTTTGCAAGGATCCTAAAGTGAATATTACATTACATGGAAATCATTAGAAGAAAAATCCCTTGAAGAAAAATCCCTTTTGGCATTTAAAGTTGAAATTTAAAAAAGATAAGACTTCATATCGAAAGGAAGCAGACAAGTCAATAAAGTTCTTTAGTCATCTTCTATTCTTTCCTATTGTTTTATAAGAGAAAGTCTGTGCTTGTGGACGACTGGAAGAATATTCATAGAAATCTAGTCTAGTTTGTACAAATAACCAAGTTTGGTCTTTGCCAGTATTCCTATTGACGGAAAGATGAAAAGGAAAAAATAATGTTTAAACCAAATAAGAATCATAGTAAATTTTGTACATCAAATTTTGTCTTTATTCCTTTTGACGGAAAAATAAAAATAGAAAAAAGTATAAAGCACAATAAGAATCGCATCACTTAATAAAAGTAATCACAGTTTTGTAGGTTACGACCTGATTATAAGTTTGGTATTAAAGTCTAGATTGCTTGACTTCATTGACCGACATTCAGCGGCGTTGCTTTGAATTCAGGCCACTAGTCTGAGACATAAACCCTTGCTAGGCATAATAGCCCATGATTCAGTCGAAGCTAGTAAGATGAACTACATGTAGGTCATCTTAAACATATCAGAAAACTTGAAGACTACACTAGACCTTAGTGTGCCTACAGGTATAACTCTCTTAAGTTTGGATTGACACTGAACTCAATTTAAGTAATAATAATAATAGTAGGTTCTTGTATAGTGCTTGTGTCAGTCAAACTTGACACCCCTGGCTTTAGCATGGCTGCCATTAACCCGTTGATTACTGAATTCACTCATTCCCATAGAGTTAACACAGTGAGCACTCGGCTCCCGTAGCCAAAGGGTTAAGGCGCTCTAGCATTTCAAGGAATTAATTCCTGCCAGGCCAATTACATCACCTGGGTTGAGTGTGGCAAATGTAGATTAATGTCTTGCCAAAGGACATTAGTTTTGCATCCACAGTCAAGCGACGTATCCCCTCGACCAAGACACCAATATGTGTGACAAAAGTTAAGTATGGCAATCTCCTGGTTGTTTCCACTGGTCTTCGGAAGCTTGTAATGAGTTGAGAGTCAAAGAACCATTAGAGTATGTGCTTGAAGACTACAAAATGATAGGGGGTATGGGGAAGGTAGCAGACGGATTAGGATTTTGTAAGTCTATTGGCTCCTCCGTAAACTACTTGGTTCCTCTAAGCCCAGGATTACAAAAAAGTCATACAGAAATAGCTTGTTTAATGTCCAATACATATCTCTGTGTTGATTAATTTGTCTGTGTTATTTTGAACAGGTAAATCCATTATGCATGTATATTACTGTATAAGGATTTGTCGGTTCAAAATAACAGCAACATATTATTTCCTCCATTCCCTACAAAGCGTTTGTTCACTGCCTTTGTTGCATAAGCACAACTGAACTTGCCCTCTCGCTGGGCATGCAGGAACCATGCAAGCTGGTATCGATAATGAAAATATACTGGTATCTGAATCGTCAAGAGAGCAATACCCTTGTACATATGTTGGTCACATAATGAAGGACTCACAACTTTACATCCTAACCAAGAGACTTCTTGCATGTGTAAGAATAAAGACCATCGGCCTGTCTATAAAGACTGCATTTCTGTTTCTGCACCCATATGTATTTATAGGAACCTTTACATAAAGGCCACCTGTCTATGGGTACGTTTATTGGGTCTTGCCACTAGATATGTACATATCATACCCCACTATACAAAAGTGGTTTGCGGGATGTCGCGTTTATTGTCTTTTCACGATTCGAAATATAAGGCCTTGTCTCTGCACAGCTGCTTTGCGCCGTTTGACCCGGGAAGCAGACAGTTTCTCGAAGGTCAACTACACACACATGCTTGTACACAGCACATGGCGCGCACTAGCCTCCGAACCGGAAATGAACCGTGGGAGGTCCGATTTGTATGTGGGGTTCAAAACAGCTTTGCGTTTATCATCTCTCAGAAACTTGATTCTGGCTGTATGTCACATTCAAAACACACCTTTTTGCGTCTTTAGATATGCCCATATCTAAAGACCTTTAAAAAAGGCTTTGCGTTTATCACCTTCTAAATTTGCCTGAAAGACATTTGAGAAACCTGATTCCAGCCAAAAATTTGGTCAATAAACGCACCCTATGATGACTATAATTTCTATTTCCCTTGAACTGTGTTTCTCATTGAAACATGTGCTATAGGCACCTGTACATAAAGAACTCTTGCTTATCTTGCCTGTACATTATTCATTCATTTTCGCACCAGGCAATAAAATAGCTATAAAAAATTAATGTTTGCACTTTTTACGGGGTCTGCAATGCTATCAAAATTGCCCAAGAGTAATGTTTGCACATTTTATGAGACTGCAGTGCATCATAAAAAACATTTCATTTTTCTGTTTGTGATAAAGTTATTCATTATATTTGTTTCTGCCAGATAGGAAACCCATCTCAGGTGAAACAGGTATTAAATATTTATGTAATATTTGTTTTGTAGAATCATGTTCAGGTACCTGTATGTTGTAAAAGGTAATGTTGTGGAATTGGTACTGTTGAACCTGCTGTAGCGACCACCTGTATAGAAAGACCACCTGTCTATAGAGACAAAATGTCTCTCTTTTTTTTAGATTCTTGAAAACCATGATTATGGTACTTTAAAATTGAAGCCTGTACTAAATGAACATTGTTCTTAAAGATCACTTGCCTATAAAGACTACTTTTCTTGTGTCTTTTAAGCAGTCTTTACATACCAGGTTTCACTCTATAAATGATTCAGTATAAGTGAATACCAATGAAGCACAAAATGTCATTTTAAGCCCTTAAAGATAAAGTTGAGTTCTGGTCTTGGGATTGCATTGTGAAAGAAACGGTGTGGAATCTATCAGAAAAGGTTGATCATCTAGTACAATGTATATACAGTAAGTATTTGTGTGTATTGCAAGGTTCTGGAATCATCAAAATGATAAGAAATTTGACCAAATCTTGACAAAGTTCCAAGCACTTTACACAGTATGATGTACGTGGGACTACACGAGCACGTGGCGAAAAAAACCTCACCCCCCCCCACCTGATTTTTATGTATTTTATGTCATATTTGGAATATAAAGGCATTTGAAGAGCCATGCTTTTCAAGGAACATGTTTAATCTGATGTTCTTCCACCCTTGCATAATAACCATGATAACGCTCACAAATTATTTTTTACCTCTTCCCAGAACTCAACCTTCTCTTTAACCTGGCAGCAATTTTTTGGCACGCACATGTAGACGGTGAATGTCTATGTTTTATTATTCACTCTCTAGACATTGGTCTCTTTCGTTTTTTTTTACGGTGTCATTTATTTATGTAGAATTGGTTTTTGCTGGTAGCATGGTACCAGCCGATTTTGTTAGATTGCGTATCAAAAATGAAAGTTGTAGGATAAAGAGATATCCTCCTGCTTCTGAGAGGGAGAGAAAGAGAGAGAGAGAGAGAGAGAGAGAGAGAGAGAGAGAGAGATAAAAAAAGAAAGAAGAAGGAATAGTGAGTTGGGGTCGATGAATTCTGTAAAACTGAGATAGACAAGAGAAATGGAGGGGGTGAGTGACAGGCAGAAAGCTAGGGCATACTGAAAACAAGAAAAAAAGTATAAAAGCAAGGACAAAAAGTCAAAAGAGAGAAAATAGAGGGAGCTACATAGAAATAGAGAAGGATTAAGAAACAGCATGTAAGAATTTTATTTTATTTTTTTATTTTTATTTTTTTAAAGAAGAAGAGGATTGGTAGACAGAGAGGGAGAGAAAAATCAGGGAAAAGGGAAGTGCGTGGGACAAGATTATTTTCCCATTGTTCATATTGGTACCATGTCCCTTTTGCAGCCAACCTCAAATGCTGTAGAACTGTGCAGGAATTATGAATAAGTCATGTATGTCCTATCTATGAAATTTAAATGTTAGCAGTGTCCTCATATTCAAATTATGCAAGGAAACCCGTTTACTAGCTAGACTTCACTGTCAGACACTATTGAGTAACTGACTGGCTTTTTTTCTTCTTTGGTAATAACATACATGAAAAGAGTTGTAAAGGGTACATGAGCATTTGTCTACATCAATAACCCACTTCTTGTGATGACCAAGATTAAACTGATTGAATCTTTGCGCAGCATAAAACGTATGACCATTCGGTACAATTGTCTTAAAATCAAGACTATTTCTTTTGGGCTCTATAGCCCTAAAGTCGATTTGAAAACTAATAGTCATTATTTTCCCACTTGAAGCCATTTTCAAGCCCCACCTTTTTTAGGGAAGTTCTAAATTAGTATTACATGTATCTTTCAAATGCAGTTGGAATTTACCTTTTTCATTTTTTGTTTTGCCTGCAAATGGGACATAGTACCTTTAAGCTGTTGGTGCACACGAACAACGCTAGTTGATGAAATCACACATGTGTAAGAATACCCACACTGTGAGTACATGAAGCATGGACTAATTCAAACAGTGTATTCATTATTTTCATGGAACCTGATTTTGCCATGACTCAAAGTGTTACAATTATTGGTCACCTTTGACGCTCTTTTTTGTATGTTCGGTATAATGATTTCAATTTGTAACTGCCACACTTTCAATACAGTATGTTACCTCCTCTAATTACTTTTGTAATCTACAATATTTGCTTTGATTATATATTATATTTAATTAGTATTTACAGTAGGAACTCAACTTCTCCCATTTTACTTTCCTTCAAGCATAATTTGTGATTAATATATTTTTCCTGTTGTTACATAATAATCCTACCATTTTTGTATGAGGAAATATTTTATTAATACTTTACGCCATTTATAATTAATTGATTAAGTTAATGCTCTTTTTATTTTAAAAAACATTTGTAATTTAGCTCACGCGCTGCGATGATGATTATTGGATAACTATTATTATTAGTAGGAGTAGTATTATAATCTGTCAAATGGGCCTCCATTCACTTAAAATGGTCATCTATTCAGTGAAAACCATCTGGACTAGTGTAAAATTATTCTTTTCCTAATTCTACATAATTTCCATGGTATTTGTTCCAGAGTTTTTCCTTGACAGCGAGGCAAGATCAATAATGCATCAATTGCTGTCTTGTCTCTAGGGCCAACACCTCTACTAAAATCACCTGCCCCAGCTTTAGTTGTCTTTCATCACTACCTTGCTCTCCCTCTTTTCCTTTCTTTCTTCTTTTCTTTTTATTCCGTTCTCCTCCCCCCCCCCTCTCTCTCTTTCTCACTCACACACACGTGCTCTTTCTTTATCTCTTTCCCCCTCTTTTTTTGTTCTCTTTCTTTCTCTCTCTTTCACACTATTCCACTTTCTCTTTCACTGTCAAGTTCTTACTCTCTCTTCTGTTCTCTCCCACCCTCTATTTATATATATTCCTCTCTCTCTTCCTGTCGTTCTTATTTCTCTTTCTCTCTGTTTCTAAATTTCTTCATGTTTCTCTTTGTTTTTTATCTTCTCTTTCTGTTTCTATCTCTTTCTCTTTTACATCTTTCTTTATCTTTCTACTTCTCTTTTCATCTTCCTGGCTCTCTCTCTCTCTTTGTCACTCTCCCTGTGTCTCTGTCTCTGTCTCTCCTTCTCTCTTGTTCTCTGTATTCATTCTTTTGTCATCTTTAACATCAGTCTGTCTCGCAGACGTTCTCCTGTCCTTGCCTTTTCTGTTTAATACTTCTTCTGTTTGGAGCCAGATGGATGTTAACCCATCAACATAAAAAAGGAGTTAAGGCCGTTCTAGCTCCGACTGTTGGAATCTTCTTTTCAGTCTTCCCAGTCTATTGTCCGTGTCTCTTTCTCGTTGCGTTCTGACATTCTCTTTTGTTTCCTCTCTCCCTTGCTTTCTTTGCCTCACTTTTTTTTTTTTTTACGATTGCCGTAGTGGGGTAAAAAATGATTATTTTCATGAATTCTCGTACCATATTTACTGCATATCTCTCCAATAACATATTTTTGATAAGCTGTCATGTGCTGCAATTCTTTGTTGTATTCCTTCACTCCATCTGCTGTACAACCCAATGGTCGGTAGCTCTGATAATGTCATTGGGTGTCCCCAGACAATTTGTTCTCTTTAATGATGATTCAATTCTGCAGAATTATAATAGTACAAGTATGTACATGTATGTTATAACTCCTTTTCTTGGATGTGTGTATGTACAGTATGTTGTAATCTCTTCTATTGTGTCTCATTGTGAAAGTACGTTTTTATCTTCCTTTATCCCACTCCCTGTCTATGAGTCAATATTGTCTCCAACTCTCTCTCTCTCTCCATCTCTTTCCATCTCTCTCTCCATCTCGCTCTCTCCCTCTTGCTCCCTCCCTCTCTCTTTCTCTTTTTCTTTCTCTCTCTATTTTTCTTGATCTCTCTATCTCTCTATTTTTAAAGATCTCTCTATCTCTCTCCCCATCACTCTATCTCTCTCTCCCCCTTTCGGTGTCTCCCACATCATTTATTGCTGTTTCTCCCCCTCCCCCTCCACCCCCTCCAACACATATTACCTCACAATCTTTCCTCTCTCTCTCTCTCCCTCTCCTCTCTCGTACACGTAGCCAAGTAGATGACAAATCTGCCACCTTGCCACCGGAACTGAGCAATAAACGCTCGGAGACTCCGAAGAAGTCGGTGATGTTTCGGTCCCAATCCGTGGACCCGTCCTTAATTCCGTAAGGATGATACGCCCTCGTACTTTTCGCCATGTTTCATTTGCCTGAAATTGGCTGCCGATTTAAAAATGCTTGTTTTATATTCATGGCTTGCCTCGCTGGCTATAACTTCGCTTTCCATCTCATACCATTTAGTTTGGGATGCTGCATTTTTTAACAGTTTTCTTATGCTCAAACAGGCTGCATCAAAGCAGCCTTAGACCTTGACGGTTATTAAATGCATGAAATATATAAAGCATACTGGTAGCTCATATGCATAACACAACCTTCCATTATTAAAAAAAGAAAATCATAATCAATTGAACACAAAAATTTCATCACAAGAGCATTGTATTTCAGTTTACTGGGTAGTTTCTTATTCAATCATGAATATATTTTGTTATTCTTTCCATGATTACTCACGTTATTATTCTTCTTTTTTTTTCATTTGTAAATTTTCTATCCAAGGCTAAGAAAATAGGCATGAAGTGGCAACAGGAAAAAAAATAATGAAGTACAGGACTAAACATAACTCATGAAAAGTTCATGGATTGCATTTATTCAGCTGCATTCAAGCAAACTTCGCTGGTCATTTATTCAACATTATCTAATATCTTCATATATCATTTACGCAGGGAAATAATATCATTTTTATGTCTTTGCTGTGCTCTGCAAACAACATTTCTCTGATACAAGTTTTATGTGAATCATTAGATTTTAAAAAGTATGAACCATGAATGATTTGTTTTATATCTTTAATACTCAATTTATTCAATGGTGTATTTCTTCTCCATGGCGTGTATTCCATCTTCTGCTTTTTATCAGATTCTATTTCTTCAATATTTTTGATGATCTGGCATACCTGTTTACATAGGCATACATTCATGCATCATATTTCAGCTAAACAAAATTGGCTTGTAGTTTCCATGTAACTTTTGTTTTATATTCCATACTGTCGGTATCATTACCATCATTTGCAGTGAAAAATGTAATTGCCTATTCAACGTTTGCCCTGATGTTCAGTCAAAAACTTCTCTTGAAAGTTTTCTTTCCTATTTTTGTTGTTCTTCTCAATCTCATCATGTCCTTCGTGTTTATTCATTTGTCTGGATGTTATTTTTTGTCAACAACTTCTCTTGACTATCTGCATCTTGAATGTTTTCCTTCCTATTTTTCTTTTTCTTTTCAATCTCATTATGTCCTTCTTGTCTATTCAAAGCTTGTCTCACTGTTTACCGGTAGTCAGAAACTTCTCTCGACTATCTGCATCTTGAAAGTTTCCCTTCCTATTTTTATTTTTCTTTTCAATCTCAT
>BEXV01001225.1:5654-17994 GCA_003118195.1 Hemicentrotus pulcherrimus
AGTAACTTCTGATGAATGCTGAATGCTGACTTCAGTTTACATGCAAAGTAGCATGTTTGTCAGCTGTTTAATTTATATTTCTGAATATGTATGATACAATCATAAAAAACCACACTCCAGAGGTGAGTTTTTTTGTTGTGTTTAAGTCACGAAACACCGGAATCCAAAAAAAAATTATGGTTTTTGCTTGAAATGTAAATGGGGCTAACGTGTATATGCTACTATTTTGCCATTACCTCTTGGCAGTTTTATTGCAGGAAAATCACCTTTGAGTCTCAGATTCAGTTTCTGTTTACTTGTTATTTGCATACATGTACATGTACATTTATATACAGTACAGTACTAATGTTTTGTTATCACATTTGAGAATTTATGAGGATTATTGCTCACAGAAATGGAATGACATAAATAATTGATTACATTCCTAACTTGTAGGTCAGTATCTGTTTATTTTACACTTACGGCTTGTTGAGATATATGACGCTGTAAACTGCCGCCAAATAATTGCCCTGGTTTTTTATTAAAGATGTGTACCGGTAAATGAATAGCAACTGCGCACAACAAAGGACTTTTGCATATATTCCCTTTAATGGCTCTGTGTTATATGATAAATAAAGTATTACACTTTATGCCATCATTAAACAAATGCTGGGGTTTTGCTACCTGTACACGTCATATCTGAATGAACCTTTAAAGGGATTGGGTATCTTTGCCTCGGATTCTTAAAAAAATCCTGGATGTAGCTTATGCTGCAATCAGAATTATAAACCTTTAGGTCAGTCAGGAATCTCATGATTTTTACACGCCAATCGCCTGTCTGATTATTTGCAAGTAGATATATATATATTGATTGGAATTAGAAATTTCAAACACCGTTTTTCCAAGCATTTCACTACAGTCTATTGGGAAAAATGAGTATGATATTCCATTCACTCAAATATTTTTATTTTTTGAAGCACAATTAGGGCTTCAATATTTCACCACATCACAGACACTGATAACATGTAGGGCCATCAGATTTATAATACTGTAAAACATTGTTAAACGATGCCTTTAATGAAAATTATTAGTATTCAACCTCTGATGTTCCACATTCACCTATTTCTTCTAGCAACAGGTAGTTAGGATTGCTTCTACATGCTTGATGTCATTATCGATGGACTCTCTCTCAACTTTTATCCATTTTCCGAAAGATTGTTTACATCTGAAGTGAGTCCCTTCTGTCCCTTCGTCACATATTCCAGTGTATTTGTGCGCTCCCCCCAAGGTAGAAACTTACACCTACCCCGGAATCACATGTCGTTGACGAGAGAAAACATTATTACATTCCCCTCGTGAACTCTCCTCTGAAACCAACTCGCGTTTCACTCGCAGCCAGAGCACAACGTAATTATTTGCCGCAGTCTATCGACGTTTTCCTCTGTGTGTGCATTGTCAGTATGACATCCGGCATGCTGATCTTGTGTATAGACAGAGATTTAAAGGCCACGCTGTTTTTCTGCTCAGACAAGGCCTGCAGCGTCTGCTTCTGCTTCACCTGTATGGAGATAGGTTTACATGTAGATGGCACGTTGAACTTGGACTAGCAGGGTTTGTTGTTAAGGATGGTTAAAAAAGATCATTATAATAAAAAAAAAATTTTTTTTTAAAGAAAGAAAGAAATAATTGTTTTATTATTGCAATACTGGTAATATAAATCACAAATTAAAGGAACAAAAAAAAAACAAGGTGGCTGACAAAAGTTTGGAAGTGCAATAAGACATGCAAATGCATCATGCATGTGCTATACAATGTACAGTACATGTATGTATCGTCATCAAGCGCTAAAATTGTAAAATGTATCATATGTCTTGCTATATGTACATGTACATGTAGCTTGTGGTACTAAACCTGCCTCTCATTACACTCCGAATCATTTTTGCCTGCTTGTGATGTGACACCCAGATAGCTTGTACCTTCCCAATGGCAAGTTAAAGTTACCATAATTGCAAGAAGGCACCTTGATTAAAATAGCTTTAAGGGTTTTCAAATGAAAGAGTTTAAAAGGCGATTCCTTGTTCAGGGGAGATCATTGTGAGAAAAAAATTCTGTCAGATTTCCTGAAATCATATTGAACTTTCACGAATACCTTAGTTCTCTTTTGGAGATGTGGAGAGTTTTTCAGATTTTACCTCTTTGCTTCCATGTTCTTTCACTAAACCAAAGTCACCTGTGCTCACAACCTGCCTTGGTTTAATGACAGATGCTATGTCAGGCATGTTTACAACTTTATCCATTCAGGGAATATTTTCTACATTACCTAAATTTATTTTAGTTCATTATAATTATTTAAATTTTTAGTTCTGCAAAGCAGGGGGGGGGGGGGGACAATGTTACATTACACTATTGAAGAGGCAAAGGTTTTAGTTGGTTATTCAGGATATAAAAAGGAGGCATAGGCATTAACCACTGCTAGAAAGGTCACTGCCATTCTTGACATCTCATATCATTAATAATTCTATGTTGTGTTACTGCTTTCTCCCGACCCTCCTTAAAGTTTTGATACATCCTGCCTCAAATCCTGTAATGGATCAGAGCTTCGAGTCCTAATTTTCTTTCTAGGAAATGCTTTCAACCTCGGAGCGAGCAGGAGTCCCTTCATTATTATTCAGTACCTTTAGAGGGAAGCAGACATTGCTTTTGTGTACACCCTGCATTGTGCATGTGTACACAAACGTGATATAATAATATAAATACTAATAATATTAATGGTGGCTTCTTATAAAGTGGAACATGTCCGTCAGGCATGATGCCCATACATGTAAAATGTAGATATTGTCATAGAAAGCACATATTCTCTCAGTTTTATTCTACCTTTTATTCATGGCAGGTGGGGTGCCATTTTTCCTTTGTTTATTGCAGTGTGGACTTTCATACTGCACTTCACCAAAGGTGGATGGAAAATGGATGAATTAAAAGTAGGAGTTTAGAAAGTGGTATAATGTACATGTACTTGTATGGTGAATTGTTACTTCACTTTGTTTGACTTATTTACAGGTTTACATTGTATGTACATGGACACACATCTTTCGCATTTTACATTTGATTGAGCTACATGTAGTCATGTATATTGGTGAACATCATGAAGGAAATAACAGGAAATCAGATTAATCTAAAATCTTGTATTTTACAGTGTGTGTACAAAATGCCATTATAATTTTATTTGCAAGCTCTCCTTAAGTTCCTCCCAAACAAGTTCTATCTGGGGCTCGACATTGCCTGTGAAACATACATGTACAGTGTACATGTACTTGTAATTATGATACTGTGTGCTTGTTTAGCACTCATACATGTATCTGTCATGGTAGATACTCCATTTGATTCATTATTATCAAACTGGCTTTTAGTATGGCTGATATTACAGCAATGTAACATTTTAAGGGATTAGTTCCTGCAAGGTACATATTAACCTGACCTGGGTCGAGTGTGGCAAATGCAGATAAACATGTTACAAGGATGTACATGTAGGTGATTAGGGAAAAAAGTACTTAAACAATTTTGGGGCTACTTTTCAAGCTTGTTTGCATGAAATAACACTCTTTAATTTGTTTTGCATTAAACTCTATGCAAAATCTGGGGGTTCTTTTATGACTTTCTGGGGCTCTTTTGGGCATTTCGAGGGCTAATTTGCCCCCTGCCCCTGTGTATTTTTTTCCCTGTAAGTGATGTGGTAGGAACTAGAATTACAATGTATATATTCGTTATGGTCCACACTCCACCATCTCATAAATTACATGTACATGAACATGATCTACAATCACCATTTCATTACCTCTTCCAGGAAACCCAAAGTCCTGCCTTTGTGTTCTAGGTTGCACAATAACAAAATGACAATAACATAATTGATACTGTTTCTTGATGCTGTTTGTCACTTGTGAAATTTTGCAATGCACTGTGAATGACCGGCAAAACTTTAATTTATCCTCTGGAAGGGTCTGAGTTGCCCATTGTATCAGTTTTGTTTTCAGCGCTAATGCACTTTATATATTATGAACCTAAATGTATAAATTTACATGTACATCATACATGTATATGGAGTAAACATTCTTTAGTTTATGTTTTTCCGAGAAAAAAAGTACAACAGACATGGAAGTGGTTGTGCCACTTCACTTGCTTCTGGGCTGTTTTTGCCAAGAAAGCATAAACTGTACAAACTCCTATGTTAAAAAGTAAACTTTGCATGCATAAGGTGGCAAAACTGCCTTGAGTAGGCCTTAGATGATAAACTTGAATTGAGAATGTTAATGTGTAAACAACCTGATATGCATCCTGCACAGTCAGTGAATATGTGTTTCTTTGGTTGGTGATATGAATTCAAGATGAAAGTCCATAAATCATGCCAACTGTAGGGAAAAAAACAAAATACCCAATATAACCTACTTGAATCAGCAACAAATAGTGATTGGATATCTTTACCCTTTTTATTATCCTTTTTATATTTCTCTCTCTTGCCCTTGTACACACTTTTGTAGAGGTAAAAGCTGAGTGGTTAAGTTCAGAAGACAATGATTCCCAGAGAGTTTACCCCTGCAGGACAAGATGAAGGATGTCAATGGGCAGAAACTGTCTAGGATAAAGTGAAAGATATTGTCAAGATTGATACAGAAACTCTTTCCTTTGCTCTTGTAACAGGTAACGCTAGACCTATCAGGAGAAGGCAGCTACTAGGCAGTTCACCTGCAGGACAAGGTTTAGGATGTCAATGGGAAGATACTATCTAGAATGAAGTGAAAGATGTATTGTCAAGGATGATACAGAAACTCTTTCCTTTGCTCTTGTTACAGGTAACGCTAGACCTATCAGGAGAAGGCAGCTACCAGGCAGTTCACCTGCAGGACAAGGTTTAGGATGTCAATGGGAAGATACTGTCTAGAATGAAGTGAAAGATATCATCAAGGATGATACAGAAACTCTTTCCTTTGCTCTTGTTACAGGTAACGCTAGACCTATCAGGAGAAGGCAGCTACCAGGCAGTTCACCTGCAGGACAAGGTGTGGAATGGCAATGGGAGGACAACAGTGGTTGGATCCAGTACGACCTGGACACTAGTACTATCGTAGAGGATGCCTACAAGCAGAACCTACCCTCTATTGACTTATCCAAGACCAAGTGTCACTTACCCTACATCATAGACTACACTCAGATGATGCAGGTACGTAGGACTTCTGGGTTTAAGCGGAAGCTACGGAGAGTGGTGCTTGTCGAGACATACCCAAAGGTGAGTCGTGTTCCGTCATTAAGTGAGGTGTCCAGTGGCAGCGGAAGTCCGGAATTGAGCGCCGTTTTAGAGGTGGATCTAGCAGGTGGTGCCGATGCTAGCATAAAGGAAAACGATAACGCGAATGTGACGTTGGAATCATGTCAAATTGAAATGACGGGTGACGTAGCCGGGGAGCTGCTCTCAGAGGCCGTGGAACTGTCCCGGCCAACATCGCTCTCGATATCGGAACCTATCAAAGAAACGGACGATGAAATTTCGCCGAGCCCTGCCACAACAACTACACCAAATGTGCCTCAGGTAGTGGAGCCCCCATCTACGGGAACAGCAACGCAAAGAGCAGGGAAGAGGTCTCACGGGAAGAGATCATCGTCTCGTAAGGCTGTCGCAGCAACACGGGATGTGCAGGCCACGGTGGCATGGACAAGCCCTGGAGACCCGGATGTCGCCAGTACAAGTTCTGCAGGATCCTCTACAGGAAGTACCGGAAGGAGCAGTTTACCAAGGTTTGAAAAAATGTCTTTCTTTTTAGGGTAACTTTGACACTTTGGTGTAATTGTGTGAATGTACACAGAATCTTTTTGGTTACCGTACCCAATCTATATTAGCAAAGAAATTGTAAGATTTGTTCATTTTGACACTCAATAAGTTACTGTAAAGTTCACCATAATGACCAAACTGATTACGTTAAAAGCTCCTGTACTATTAAATGATGTGATGAATTTTGATTTACTCACTTTGCTTGAAAATCTCTACTTGTAAACCATTCATTTCGAGAACTGTCTGGAATCTCTATTTTTTTTTTTTTTCCATTTAACATTTACTGATAATGATGTCAACTTGATTAGTTATACATCATTACAACAAACATTTGCTTCAAGAAAGCTTTGATTTGATGTAAGTCTTCAAGAAAGATGAATAATTTGTGAAAGATATCATTCTAGTCTCAATAAAACGGAGGAATAACTTGTGTGCAAGTTTAGACCATGTCATGAAAGAGAAACATCCAAGGACATCATGGTCCATGCCAGTTTTTGTTCTCTAAGCGACAAACCATGGAATTCATAAGATGACAAGTCTTGTTTAATCTCGCCACTTAACCATATTCAGGTCGGTGAGTGTGCCGGCATCCATGGCTGCTGGTCAGTCAAGTGAGGGCAGCAAACATCATACCACAGCGAGTCCTGTCCAAAGCTCTGGTCTCGGGATGCCACCTCTTACCCAAAGTGCAACCATGTCACACCTAGCTGCTGCTGCTGCTGCTACAACCTCAAGAATGAGAAAGTAAGACCATTAAAAGTTTTTAAGAAAGCAAGATATTTAACAGTGGCTGCCTCGAAAAAAATGGATCAATACCCAACTTTCAATCAGAGAATAAACCTGTCTTGCCTCTTTCAAAGATCCCTTAAAACATACTTCTTCCCTCAGTATCATAATATAATTTACCATTTGTGAGTCTATGTAAGCTCAATGGTGCTTTTTGTTTTTTAGCGTTCCTAAATTCTCAATATTAGTATTATTATTATTATTATATGAAGGCAAATGTATTGTCATAATAATCAGTTTGTTAATACAATCATATGCTCGGCTGAAAGGCATGAATGGATTGACAGGGAACAGATGTTCCTTTTCAATGGAAAGAGGCTCCAATGTCCAAATGCTCCACATATATTCTCCTGTACATCATCAAAATTGTTAATAGTGATACTATGACTTCAGGAACACAAAATTAGAAGTTTATCTTGGGGAAATTTTTTTTTTGAATTCATTACGCCTTTCTGCTAGATACACAATTATACATTAAAGCTGTTGCACCGACGGAACCATATTTGTATTATCTTGTTTCATAACATTCATTCAACAAAGAAAGACGACAAAAATAGTTGTACATTAACTCACTTGCAACACCTCAGGTGACCGATAGATGAATATTGTATTGATGTTTACAATAGCAAGTTCAGAGGCAGGCATCAACATGTACATTGAGGACTCTCTTTGAATTCTCTATTTACCTTTAGGTCTCACTCCACACCATGCACCATCCAGACCAGAACAGCCAACGCAGCAGGTGCAAGACTCAGCCCTGTTATGACAGGTATATTAGAGAGAGGGTACAGGTCATCTATTCATTCTCATTAATTAATCAATCGCAACATCAGACCATCTACATGTTTCCAGTTGTTTAGGGGAAATCCCTAACGTTAGGGGAAATCCCCATCCAAATTAGGGTAGAGTCAACCCATTGAACTACCACCCAGTTCCTGTAGGCAATGGTTTCACTATTCGGCATAACAGGTGCGTAGAAGTTGAAAAGCAAACAGCATCACTAAATTAAACCCCTTTGGATGTGCAGGTGGACCACTACACCGGGGTTTCTGGCCGAATTTTGTACAAATAGTGCAGTGGATTCTTAAAGGGACTGGATCGGCAGTTTCTATGTGCAGAAGGCCATAATTCGCTGACACCAGACTTGGTGGAAATACCATTAATGGGAGTGCAAATCTGCACACAGCAAACCCGTTGGCCAGTCAAGAATTACCCCCTTATCGATAGGTGAGGGAAAAGCAAAGCATTACATAAGGTCTAATGGTCATAAAACTGAAGGCTAGCTAACCCTGGTGATTGACAACACCTGTTATTGGGTAAAAACCCAATCGGTGTCAAATTCCCCATGCGAGCTGAATTCTATGTGACTTTAACATGTAAAGGTGGCGAGCCTCCTCCATACAAGGCTGCCATTTAACATCCTATCCGCAGGATTGAGTGTTTTCCATTGTAACCTAGCCCGAGTTTATGAAACGGGAGGAGTACTTTATAACACACAACTCGGGCTTAAGTCATGTGAAGTAGCACGATTGCTGAATATTAATGGTTGCTGTGATTAACACTCTCCTACTATATGGTGATTTGGTGTCTAGCATCTAATACCAATCTCAAACCAATATCCACGGTGCCTGTTTCTGTGAAAATGAGCATGCTCAGCAGAATAGGACATTATACCAGTCGATTTCTAGAGGCTTCTTTTTTAACCAATATTTATATTACCATTAGTAAAGAAGAAAATTGAAAGGAATGCATGAGCTGGATGCAATTTTTCAGGATCTTATGCCAAATGACATAAATAATGGACATTCTACTTGGTATAATTGACATTAATGAAAACGGTTAGAAACTTGTAATTGACTTGCTGGGCACTGTTTCCAGCATGGCTTGAAATCAGCATTCTTGCCTTTGATATACAACAGACAGTATCACTCTTGACAGCTGAGTGAGAAAATCTCTTTTTTGTAGTACATTAGACCATCTTTTTGTCCCCTGATGTTTCGACTGTGAATGAAGAAACTTACAGTTTACAACTAAATTATTCCTACCCCTTGAATTTTAAATTTAAAATCTCCAAAGTTCTTCATAACTCAAGAGTTAAAGGTGGACAGGTTGACTAGGGCCATTGTTGAATACCAGGGGTACTTTTAGATGTGAACTTCAGTACCGGGTATGCAAAATTCTCAAGGAAACATGAAAGGGGACAAGCGATCAAATTGTTCACTTACTTTAGAAATTACAAAACTTGGTAAGGGTCTGGATAATTCATTTGTTAACTGAAAGTCTCTGGGAGGGTCACTGTTTCTTATAAGCAGTGACATACATTTAGCTATCAAGAGCATGTGCCCTCTGATCGAAAAGCCCTAAAAAGAAAATGGCGATTTTTTAAAACAAAAGTTGGTAAAGGTGTGGATAATTAATTTGTTAACTGAAAGTTTCTTGGATAGTCACTATTTCTTATAAGCAGTGACATTTAGCTATTAAGAGCACGTGCCCTCTGATCAAATAGCGTAAAAAGAGAATGGCAATTTTTTTAATAAAACTTGGTAAGGGTGTAGATAATTTATTTGTTAACTGAAAGTTTTTGGGATAGTCACTATTTCTTATAAGCAGTGACATTTACAAAATGTAGCTATTAAGAGCACGTGCCCTCTGATCAAATAGCGTAAAAAGAGAATGGCAATTTTTTTTAATAAAACTTGGTAAGGGTGTAGATAATTTATTTGTTTACTGAAAGTTTCTGGGATAGTCACTATTTCTTATAAGCAGTGACATTTAGCTATTAAGAGCACGTGCCCTCTGATCAAATAGCGTAAAAAGAGAATGGCAATTTTTTTNGTCCACCTCTCTCTCTCTCTCTCTCTATCTCCTTCTCCTTCTCCCTCTGTCTGTCTCTGTCACTGTCTCTTTCTCTCTCTCTCTCTCTCTTCCACTCTCTCTATCCCTCTCTCTTTCTATACCCCTCTGTCTCTCTCTCTCTTTCTGTCTCTCTCTATCCCTCTGTCTCTCTCTCTCTTTCTCTCTCACTATCCCTCAAGTGTATCTGCCTCTTATCACTTTTCTTATCTCTCCTTGCCCACTCTTTTCTTCTTAACTTTAACATCTTCCTGTTCTTGTAATGCTAATGTAACTTTTAGAAAATATGTTTTTGAGTTCGCAAGCATGGTTTTTCAATTTTGTGGCAGTAATACACAGTATTTTGTATATATTACAATGTGGAATTGAAGTAGAAGAAAAAATGCATAGTCATACTACATTTTTAAAAAGGTTCAACAATTCATGTTCATTCATCTTATTGCAGTGTATAGTTATTTGCAGAGTGGTGTATGCACTGGTTATATTTGAAACTTTTGTATACTGTGTCACCAAAACCAATGCTTTGCAAATATCCCTGGTTCAAAACCCAGGAACCAATATGCATTTTAAAAAGAATTACAATGAAAGTTCAACATCCATATTGATCGTACAGTGATTTCAAAGGGTTAATTATTTTTCTTAATTTGAAAAACTATTGATATCCAATGAGGTATAAGATTGTGGATTTGAAAATTGCACCACATATTTGGTTATTCTTGTGCAAATTAAACACATTATTGATGTGCTAGGTATCTTGTCAGTGGTGTCTGATAATGAATTTGATACATTCTGAATAACATGATAATGTACAGGGGAGTGTTTCACAAATACTAAGATCGACTTTAAGTTGGACTTAGCTATGGCAGGCCCTTCATTCCACTATTTTCCTTCATCATTTTATACTGGCATTGGTGTCTCAAGGGACGTACCTTCATGGTCACAAATCTACAGAATTTACATTTTTTGATAGTTTATTATTGAAGGAAAAAATATTATCTGAAGATCATAATTTAGATACCAATGGAGAGAGCAACCAGTGGCATGAATGGCCTGCCATAGTTAAGTCGAATTTAAAGTTGATCTTGGTTTGTGTGAAACACCCCCAGGTATTACATGTACTTGTGTCTATATCTTTCAGGTCAAACAGCTGAGGAGGTCATCAGCAAATACGTTGAGAAAGAGGAAAGTCCGCCTGATGAGGTAGGCATTTACCACCGGTCTTTTGAAATTCATATTCAGTTGGAATAACATTGCAGAAATGCACCCAAAGGTATGCATTTCTTTCCCTCATTTTGAAAAGCCATGGCTGTACATCTTATTACTCACAAATTTCAATTACATTTAAGCAGTTGCTATGTCCCAAAGCAACACCATGAAAAGAAGGGTTCCAATGGGCTTCTATATGAAAACATTCTATGCTGGGAACAGGCGGTCAGTTGATGGGAAGGGACAAACCAATGTCTTTTGTTCATCTAGCTGTCTGATGAATGACTGGCATGAGGATGTCACAAAAGTCATTTAATTTTGGACGTTTTTTTTTTTTAGGGGTGGAGCTCAGCAGGTAGAACAAAATGAACAGAAAAAATAATATGAAATATATGACATAATAATAATAATAATAATCTTTTAAAGTCCACTCCCAATTTTATTAAGTTAAACCGAAAATGAAATTCTTTTTGCCCAATTGATCGTGAGACCGGCAGCCACTGAGCAGCGCCAGATCGACGTTGCTCTATCCCTTGTTGTTGAATGCCGAACAAGGTAGCAGCAACTCCCGTCTTTTACGTCTTTTGGTATGACGCGGCCAGGGTTCGAACCCACGACCTCCCGGTTGTGAGGCGGACACTCTACTGACTGAGCCAACACACCGGTATTAGATACACATGTACATCAAAAAGTCAAAAGATCTGTGATGTACACTTTTTTACACATCAACAAAAGTCAACATGAATTTGTAATTTAGTCACCCTAACTACTTTCTTCCAGGAATGTCCTATATGTTTTGAGAAGCTGTGCAATGTATCCCACTATAACGAGGATGAGGAGGAGGGAGATAGCGTTCTTAGACTAGATCGATGCCGTCACTACTTTCACCAGAGTTGTCTCTATGCCATGTACAACAGTGGGCCAAAGGTAAGGAAAAAAAGTTCTTTGTGAAGTGAAATACTGGAAAAGAATCAGTAGTGTATTAATTTGTTTGATTGTTTTGCATTACAGGTAGGTTAAATTAGTGCTCATCTCATTGTCAAAGTCACAGTTTTTTTGTTTGCTACTGATTAAGATCTCAATCAGGAGTTTTAAAACAACAATTGTTACTGCTATAAATCATATTCTAAATTATATTTCTGAACCTACAAAAACCGTTATTGTACATCTGAATTATTACTATTAAGTGTATCAGAAATTAGATCCTTGTACAAATGATAGAATTAAACTATTCATCCTTTGAGTGACTAGACAAAGTGAAGGTGATACAAATACCTTTTTACTGCAAATGCTAAAATATATCCACTCCTGACGACGGATAGTCAACCTGTTCGGAACATCGAGCCACTACCTCACCCATCCATCATCTCCAAGCGCTATAGTTCTTAGAACTATAAGCTAAGAAAGATAACCAGTCTTTTTCAAGACTACACCAACACTCCTTTTCAGGACTACACACCCTCAAGAAAGATAACCGAGAGTCCTTTTCAGAACTCCTAAATCATCCCACTCTCTCTCACATGGTACATCCGCAAGCAAACTGTATATAAACATGAAGCATTAAGTTCTAAGATACATTGGCAGCTACAGCACTTTAAATTTGACAGCATAGTATACATAGCCACGCATATGCATGTAACTACACTCTTACATTTATGTCTCTTTAGTTTCCACTTATTTTAAATGGAAATCAGCCAT
>BEXV01001225.1:32359-44998 GCA_003118195.1 Hemicentrotus pulcherrimus
AAAAAAAAACACACATCAAACTCTGGCTACTGTACGTGCCTGTTCATAGCAACTCAACTTCCATAGACAAAACAAAGATTCACACATTATTCTGTTGGTCATATTATCTTTAAACTAGTTTTTACCCTTTTCGTTTCAATTGAAAACAATTCTATTTTATTTAACAAAAAAGACAAATTGCGGTCCGAGACGCCTCTACCCCATTTGCCATTCAGTATGGTATACAGCGATACCCCTTATAAGACGTGAGAAGTGCGGTGACATTACGTTGTCTCTCCTAGTCCTCCGCCTCCTTCATATTGCTCTAAAATTAAACGATTTTAGTCCAAAATGTCGCGGACATGACTTTGTAGGCTATATTGAGGAGTACAGTGGATAGGTCGAGTTGAATGTTCGTGACAGCTAGCAGTGCAGCCCTCCGCCCCTTTTAAGTTTCGTATTCCTTCTCATTTTTAAAGTATATGCCCTTGAACTCTCTTTTGCTTTCGTCTTGTGCACTTTGTGCATGTCTTCTTTATATGAATAGTTCTTCTGCCTGTAGATTTCAATATTATTATTATTATTATTATTATTATTATTATTATTATTATTATCATTATTATTATTATTATTATTATTTATTCGGCATTTCAAAATACAAGAACAATACAGAGTAATATGCAAATTACAGCAATTACAGGAACTTATACATGATAAAGAAAGGACCTAAATCAGAGATGATGGGGCTGCCTGGGTTTGGAAAAGGTTAACTAAATTACCATGACCCACAGGTCTTCCTTCCCACACCCCTTCAACTCCATCCAGAAAACATATTATATAAAGGAAAAATATATAATGCTGTGCTGAAATAATCTCTGTCTTAGATGCTGCTTATAAGTATCGGATTGCATGGTGATGTAGATATACAGTAGGCTTGCGTATATACACTCAAGAAAAGAAGATTACCGTAAGTCCTTTCCAGGACTCCCCAATCCCCCCCCTCTCTCACATGGTGCAATTACCGCAAGTCTACCGTGTACATCTCTGTCTTTCTCTCTTATTTTTCCTTTCTCATTCTTTTTGCTTCGCGTGTGCCATTCATATAATTCATATAATTCCCCTCTTTTCTTTTAACTTCTATATACAGTATCAATATCCGTTTGTATGATAATGTTGTACACATCTAATCCATTGCACGACCTCCCCCTTTTCCTTCTTTCTCTATCTTTCATTTTTTATTTCTATCTGACTCTTTCGTTCTCTCTTTCCATCCTTCCCCTCTGTCTGTTTCTGTCTGTCTGTCTCGCCCTCTCTCCCTCTCTCTCTCCCCCCTCTCTCTCTCTCTCTCTCTCTCTCTCTTCCTCTCCCCTCCCCGTCTATTTACATGCCCAGGAACATTCGCGCGAGATTCCAACCCCAAGGAGAATAACCGTAATCTAATTCATGTTCATCAATACATGGTATAGATGCACGAAAGTACCTTGTCTCTGCAAGCATGTTCTATGAATGACTTCAACATAATATTGGAATCGCAGCTGATAAACTTAATGCAAATACCATTTACAACAGTTAAAGACAGAGACGAGTTCTGGTCATGTGATTTCATTGTGAAAGAATCTCTCAGGAAGCCTTTGAGAAAGATCAATTTTATAGTGCATGTTCAAATGTATTGATGTTATGGAATTAGCAAAAGTTTAAGAAATGGGCGCAACCTTGTTGGGAGCCACGTGCACTGCACACTATGTATATGGGTCATGTGGCATAGGAGTTTGGTTCAGTTTACTTGAAGGTTCAGCTATTTCTGGTCATATTTTAAAGTATGATAAAATCGAAGAGTATATAGTCTTTAAAGAGGACATTTCATAAAGGATATTCTTCCCGACTGACGTAAACAGGACGTGAAAGCTCACAAATTATTTGTTGTCTTTATGAGAGATCGACTTTCATTTTTAACCATGTTTAAAAGTTAGGAAACATTAACCTTTCAAAAAGATGTGCGCCGACTTCCGACAGAAGCATCGGTGATTTTTCTCTCATAGCCTAAAGTAACATTATATCCAGTCATATTATTCTGCCTGGTTATTTTCAAATAACTTGGCATATTAATCTTTTTAAACCTTAGCAAAAGAAATGACCTTTCTGGGATCGGTCTTATCAAATATTACTTGAAGCTGCCGCCAATATATTATATACCATCGCGAATTCGCGATGGAAACTTTTTTGAAAGAACTCGCCGTAATTTTAGGCTATTCTTAAGAATTGGCCGGCGAGAATTTTTCCGCTACAAATTATGTTTTGCCAAAAATTGTATTAGTTACTTTCATTTCTTACCAGGAACTGAAAAAAGTATAAATATTCTGTTACGTATAAAATGAGATAAATATGTGTTCATTTCTTAAACATGAATGTAGGTGTAAATCCAGCTATAATTAGTTCATACATCTTGCATGCCTATATTGTGCACTAAACCAAAACACGGAGATCAACCAGTTGCAGTTTTATCGGCACCAAAAGAAAACAAAATTCTTTGCTCTAGTATTTTATTTCTTCATGAAACTAAATGCAAATATTGGGCACTCCAAACTCACAAGCAATCTTTATCAATATAAATGACATGTCTACGATCTTACAGCGATGCCTATGAACCATAAAGAGCATTAATCATGCCATGTTCTACTGCTTAAAGATACTTAAAATGCAAACAATTGCGATATACGCTCTTATAACCCAATATTTAATATCAATATCAAAGACTTAAGAGATTCTTAATGCTTTGACCTTAAAGAAAATGGTTATGACAAGGCATCAAAAGTCACAAAATGGCATTTTGATGATACTGCATTAACTTGAAGGGAATGTTAATGAATAAGTTTGGTTATTTGCAGCTGTTTTCTGAACAGCCCTCTGTAGATAAAGTGCTCTGATAAAGGTTAAAGCCAGAAACATTCTTATTTCTATGTGTTTTGTTTTTCCTTGTTTGCTTGTTTGTTTGTTTGTTTGCTGTTTTCACGCAAAATTGTATTTTGTTACAACTACCGCGCCATTCCGATCTCTAGTTTCAATGTCGACATTGATGCCCTCTTCCATTTCTGTTGGCCTGCCCTGATAGCAGCAAGTTGATATGGAGCAAATTCATGTCCCATTTGCAGGCCCAAAACATGAAAATGTTAAATTCCAAAGGCATTTGAAAGACAATACTAATTTAGAACTTCCCTAAAAAAAAAAGGGGGGGGGGCTTGAAAATGTATTTAAGTTGGAAAATAATGACTATTAGGAGAATTAGGAGCTATTAGGAGCTACAGAGCCAGTAAGTAATAGTCTGATTTTTCAGATCATTGTACCGAATGGTCGTACGTTTTATGCCGCGCAAAGGTTCATCAGTTCAATTTTGGCCATAACAAAAAGTGGGTTATTGATGTAGACATTTTATATATGTTATGACCAAAGATGAAAAAGCCAATCAGTCACTCAATAGTGTCTGAAAGTGAAGTCTAGCAAGTAAACGGGTTTCCTTGCATAATTTGAATATTAGGACACTGCTCAAGTTTAAATTTCACAGATAGGACATACATGTACATAACATATTCATAATTCCTGCAAAGTTCTACAGAATTTGATGTTGTCTGCAAAAGGGACATAGTATCTTTAAGTAAGGAGTATAGCTGTATAGTCATTCTGGAATTATATTTTATTCCACATTCAAAGACTACACTGATATGTTTGGCTATTTTTTGTTCATACTACACCATCAGAGACAACACTTTTAGTTCAACATGACAACAAAATTAACACAATGAATGTAAATAGAGGATTTGAATATCGCAGGCACCAACATTATGTTGTACAATACAAATACCATGATTATTATTGATCAGAATACTTACTTAAGTGGTGGTAGGCCATTCTTCAATCTTCATACCAGATAGAAGGGATCGTTTTTTATGTTTGTTTTTTAATGTTTGTTTATATTACATTCTATAGATCGTATCGTACTTCGAAAGAGCAAAATTGATTTTCTATATTCAGAGACCATACAGTGAGAGTCGATAACAGGAAGACCGACATACTAATTACCAAGTATAGCATGTCAAAGCGAAAATCGTTACTAACAGACTGACTAAAATGTTGCATTAACAAACAACCTAATGTGTATTTCGGATGGGAGAGGGGGGGGGGTCAGGGGCGTTTCCAGGATATTGTAGAAAGGGGATTTAAATTCCCTAAAAATCCTGAAAGGCAAAAACAGCAATTGTCCCCCAAACAAAAACAAGAACAACAATCATTTGGCCAAAAAAGGGGTGGGGTGGCTCAATCTGGCAATAAAGGAGACGATGTAGGGGGGGGGGGGGTTGTCCAATACACGTCGTTAGCCAAACAACGTGGTCAGGACCCATGTGACCCCGTCCTTGATCCACTCGGTAGAAGAGAGGGAGGTGTGATTACTGCGGTATTGACCAGTCATGATGAGAGTGATGAGAGAAAGTCCAATTAACATTATTGACCACGTGACCGGTTGTTTGTGACATGATTTTCATTTACACTCCTAGTATTAATTGACCACTTAGTAGGCTGTCATCATGATAGGATATGGACCTGTAAAGAGCAGCATACTAATTCACCCTGGGAATTACAGGTATAAATGTACAGCGGTCTTGCATAATTTATTTTCTCAATAAAAGGATTCATTCAGGGTTAGCTTAAAACAAAATCCTCTTAGAAATTCGAAAGACAGCAAACGCGACACATTCTTTTATATGCTATTATTAGATACCAAAGGGATTAACTTTTTTTCTTCAAAGTAGGCTCAGCATATAAATTTAAGAAATTAACGTATAATTTCATCCATCGGTTGAATTAAATAAAGCTTTTAGGTATAGATTAGGTTTATTAGTCATGAAAAATACATTTACGGGACCCTGATTTCGAGGAGAGTTCAAAAGAAACTCTTGAATGGTTGTTTGTGACATGAAACCTCTACATGCAGAAAGTTGGCGTAAATGTTTGGAGAATGAGCATGACGAACGCTAAGTGCATCTACATGAAGCGTGTAAATGAATTATCAGGAGAGATAGATTATGGCATTGGGGAGGGGGTGTTGAGGGGCAAAGCCCGCTCCCATCCCTATTGATCTCACAACGCTTACCGTAGGTAATTCTGCTACTGCCATCAACAACCAACGAGTATGACTGTAACAATTATAGATGTAATTGTGTAGTTTTTGCTGCTGAAAGGAGGAGGGAAAGAAGAAGAAAACAGAGAAGAAGAAAATAAGAGGAAAACGAAGAAGTGGAAGGAGAAGAAGATGAAGAAGAAAAAGAAGAAGAAGATAAAAGAGGAAAAGAAAAGAAGAAGAAGAGGAAGAATATACTTAAATACAAATACAAAAAATAGCCCCTTTCTTGTGAAATTTTTCAAAATTGTGCCCCCCCCCCTAAAAATGAAACTATTTTCCGCCTCTGGATTATGGGTACAATGATAGTAGATCAACACAGGATGTTGAACTCTCAACTTTCAAGAAAATTTAAGAAATAAGTTAACATAATAAATATCATGATTTATGAACATGATGAAGGAGGCCCACGCACGGCAAGGAATGCTCCGCTGGGTGGGGGCCTAATCTGCCCCCCCCCCCCATGACAAAACAGCATAACCGACATTTTATAGTTTTTGAGATATAAGGCAAAACGTGTTCTTTTAAAAGCCTTTAACATGCTGTTATGCCATTTAGACATGCTAATTAAATATGAATAGTGACACTTTAAAAATTCAAAAAATGGTTTAACATGTGTAATATGATGTATTAAGTACCAAAAGCCCGAAAAATGCATTTTAAAAAAAATTGTATGTCATGCCGTTTTGTCATGGGGGGGGGGGCAGTAATCCTGTTACATGTATGATAGCAAATCGGAATCTTGTGAAAACCTCCATGACCATACATCATCTATACATTCAGGGGCATCTGTCTTACTCTGTAAATTAAATACGAAATCATAAGAAGGAGGGGTCTCATGTACAGGTCTACTTCTTTTCTCGCTTCTCTCCCCATCTCCCCCCCCCCTTTTTTTTCTCCGCCCCGTTCCTGTTATCTTATTTTCTCTTTTACTTCTCTGCAATATCTGTTTAAACACTAATGCGTTCTAATTCAGTTTATATGAAATTCTCTACACAATTTAAGCAATGGCTGTTTTTCACTTTTAAACAATGCTTACGGTAGATTTGATATAGGAATTGTTGTTGTTTTCTTGGGGGTATTTTTCTTGAGAAGTGAGTGATGACTGCAACTTACAAATTCTATTACGCCGGGTGTTGGAAATTCCCCTTTTTTTTAATGGCGGACGTTAGTTTCCAAAGTGGTAATTTGTATTCAAAATGCTTTCTTAAACGGGTGAGGAAGAGGACGATTGAGGATATTCACATCGCTTGTTCAGTAATTATGCAAATCTTAATTTGTAATGAAAGTTGATGCATTTAGATGCCATTTTTTCTGATAGACAGAGACAGTAAAGGAGACAGAGAAGGAGACAGAGAGAGAGACAGAGAGAGGCAGAGACAGACACACAGAGACACATAGAGACAGAGCAAAAGAAAGAGACAGAAAAAACAGACAAACAGACATACAAAAAAATAAAGGGGAGAGAGAAAGAGAATCGGAGAGGGAGAAATTGGTAGAGTGAGAGAGAGAGGAATGGGAGAGAGGGGGATATGTCAAAATTGTTCAATATCATCTAGGCGTGTGCAGGGGGGCGGGGCGCTGAGGGTGCATCCCTCTCCCCATCCCCCATAATTTGGACTCGTAGTTGGCACCTTATACTGGACAGTAAGGTGATGTATTTCAATAACTTATTTAGTATGATTTGATAATCAAATTACTTTTCCAATATACGTTTGTCTAACCCTTTCCTCACTGGCTAAGCTCACCCAGCACGTCAGACCTAATTGTGCACGTTCATGTAGGTGCAGTCATTTGTGTATTTTTAGCTCATTTTATCTACAATTTTACGATACTGCATGCATCGTCACCAGACGTTGTGATAGTGTTATCTGATTATTTTTGTCTCTCCTTTTACTGTATTTATTTGTATTTATAAAAACTGATAATCTTCTGATACCTGAAGCTTCGCTTAACTTTTACGAGACGAGACCTTGCTAATTAACCGTATAAAGAAAAAAAATCATAATTGACGTTTTCATGCAGGTACTGTAGAAGGCTGAAGACTCTGTTTCGAAACACCATCTCCTCTCTTATTGTATTAAAAAGACCATTTTAGAAATAAGTCCTCTTACTACGCACATTATAAAATTTGGGCTGGGATTCAAAGATTCAACTCCTTTGATTTTGTCCAATACCACGGCACCTTTAAACCTTAACAAGCTGATATCATCATTTACGTCATTAAATTGATTTATTGCCACCAGTTGAAATGTATATGGAAGATATGTCAGGAAAGTAATTTCCAAGCTATCTTATCTTGCGTTGGCTCAGCTTACACAGACAGAACCTTACAAAATGCTCGTACCATACCAAAAAGGGGAAAGAAATAGAAACTGTGCAACGATTAATTTTCATCACTAAGACAAGTAGAGCACGTATCATCCCAACAGAACCCAACCCAAACACACAACCATCTCAAATAAAACCACTTCCAACTAAGAACTTCTAGATTTATTGTTCCTAATTACTTAACCGATGAAAAAAGGCGCGAACGCATCCATATCACAAAAATTAGGCTTCGTGGAGGAGAAGAAAATCAACATGTTCTAATTTTCTCGTCCCCCGCTGTCGCATTTTTATCCAACAAGTCACGTTCTGTTGTGAGTAAATTTGTACCCATAAGACGACCAATTGTCTAGGGTAGTAGCAGGGATGCAGCCCAAGGGGCTCTGCCAGGGATATGTTCGTGATTTAAGCATCTGCTGTTAAGGATATCAGACTCTAAGTGAGATTGTTTAGGCCTCATGAGTGCGTCATCATTAGCACTGATCATTGTCTTTTATCAATAGTCATGATACAAATAATGGCATTACAGGAAATCCATTTTTGTTTAAAATGACATGTTTTGATTTTGTGTTTTGATTGTTTGTCATTGCCTATCCTTTCCTTTAGAAGTATATGTTTATTGTTTTCATAGGGCTCTCTCTCTCTCATTCATCAAGTTATGATTTTAATTATTGTTGTAATAATAACCTTTCATGTTTTTTTTCTAACGATACAAGATGCAACTGCCTTTGGTTATGATAGATGTTTACAATTTCTAATAAGGCCTTCAATCATTCATCAAATCATGATTCTAGTAATGAAACTGTAATTCAATGCCTTGTTTTCCTTTCCTGCAGTGGTGTAAGTTTCACTTGACTTTGGCTGTAAGAAGTTTTTGTATTCTGTAAAGCTCTTTTCATGAAATCATAAAGTTAATTCAGTGATTAATCGTAAGTCACTTCTTTATCATATTAACGTCGCGGCCTACGTTTCACTCGATCTTAGCTATAACAACATATTATATTTTGTCTAACTTTAGATCTTTAATAAAATATTAGAGAATTATTGAACCAGTCTACTGATTACCGTCCATAATAGCTGCGTGATTTTTAAACACACTCATTCCAAAGGTCTTTTGAAAACTATTACTTTCATGATGATTATGGAAACACATATCACATAAGTTAAAGGGAATTATGTAAATAATTGTTTGGCTTTAGACTTAACGTTAGTGAAAGCAAACATATAAACTTACAATGTTAATGAAATTTAGTTCTTGTACATGTATAATAGCGCATATCACATTATTATAACGTCCCTATATTATGCGCTTCCAAAGAGCTCTGAAAATGTTTACCCTAGCTTAAGCTCCGGAAGCCGATATCAGTGCATTTCAAAGAATAATCCTACCAGGTAACCATTTACATCACCTGGGTCGAGTGTGGCAAATGAAGATTAATCTTTAAGTAATGGTGTATCCTGCATACATCATTTGCAGTAACAATTCTCTCTTAATAAATATATCGGGCTCTTTGGATGATCTAAACGGGATAATCACCCTGGCTAAACAGCTGCTCAAGAGCATTACAAGTCACACCCTCTGTTACTCCATAGACTGTGTATAATGTGATAACAGTATACGGATAATTAAGTAGACGGGTTAAGATTGGTAGAGACGTAATGAGTTAAACGCGTGAAGAGACCAGTGCGGGAGTCCCGCTGTATGGAGGTGATGATGATGGTGGTGATGGTGATGGTATTGATGGTGATGATGATGGTGGTGGTGGTGATGGTGATGGTGATGGTGGTAATGATAGTGATGATTATAATGGTGATGGTGGTGGTGATGATCATGGTGGTGATGATATTGGTGGTGGTGATGATGATGGTGATGATGATGATAATGATGATGATGATGATGATGGTGATGATGACGATGATAGTGATGATGTTCGTGATGACGGAGCTGATGATGATGGTGGTGGTGGTGTTGTCGTGCTGTTGTTGCTGAATATGGTAGCAATACTGGAGGTATAGCTGTGGTGGTCATGATGGTATTGCTTGTATTGGTGGTGATAATGATAGTGGTGGGAATGGATGTTATGGAGATGCTGGTGGTTGTGGTAGTAGTAGCTGTACTCGTAGTGGTGATAATGGTGGTTGTTATCATGATGCAAGGTACATTCACGACCAAGTCCATGATATACTTTTATAATTTACACTCATCACTAAAATTATTATTCGATGGCTTATCTCTAGTAAACAGTTTACACATGCACGTGAGTACATTCCGTTATAGGCAACTTTTGCACTTCTTTTGACTTACCTTGTCTACAAGTCTCATATCGGTCACCGTGACCAACCCTTTGGCGTTTGTTTCAATTTGAATGTTTCATTTTGCTGATGTCTGGCTCACCTACGATGATCAAATTTCAATATGAGTTTTCACCCGACTGCTTAAGAATAATTGCTCCTTTACTTTCCTGTCTCCAAAGGCGATATGAAGAGTACATCCCCGGTGCTTAGAGGTAATATATCACCACCATCCTACCCAAATAACAGACTATCGAAGGAAATTGCAAATAAAGACCTATCAAATTGCACTTTGTCTGCACTTTCAAAGTGAGAAAGAGGCATCCCTACCCTGCGTTCCTGTCTAGGGAAATACAAACGGTTGTACCATTAGAGGCAATGGAGATTTCTATAAATTCAAAAATGTCCATGAACATAATACATGAGTGTTTGCTAAAAATACGCATGTTATTCGAATGAAATTTAAAGATTGTATCCTCCAATGCCTAAATTTCTTCTCAGTTTATCTCCATCTACTTTATTTTCTACAATCAACTCCTAGATGCAAGAAACGTATTCATAATGATATTTTTTACAGAAACTTGACTTTATTTGTAATGGGTGCTTCCAACACAAGCCTTGCTTTTCGTGTTTTTACCTCTTTCTATATACTGAATTATTGACTTTACTGAACTCTGTGTCTACCACTTACTACCGATAATGAGAAGGAAATAAATGTGAAATTTCAAATTTCAATACTCATGTACTGTAGGATATGAATTATAGATTACCATTTTCATTTGTCTAGGTTTCTCTTTAGCCATAGGAAGAAAAAAGTGAGATGATTAAATCAAGATACAAAGACTAGAAAGATGCTTATTAAGTCAAGTGGCTCGAAACGTTTCCTTCTAAAGTACGAGTACATGACTACGGTCAGGGTTAGATGTGAATGTATGACTCTCCAACTGTACAGGAGTTAAAATGAACTTTTGGGGAGTCTTATCAGGGGCCACTTTAAGAGTGGAAAGCCATGCCAAGGTAGCGGAATTCACACTCAACAGAGTAATTCAACCACTACTGTGCAATTGATTCTACTAATTTACAACAGATTTCTAATATAACTACTATGCAGTGGATTTTCACTACTTAATAATGTATTCTAGCATGATTTTACCAACTTAAACGCCGCATTTTTCGACAGAATTTTCACAGTGTATCAAATTTTGACATACGTTAGTAAACTAAATAGGCAGGCCACATGTATGCCTACACGTGGTCTTAGTCAAAGCCAAATCCAAAACACGAAATGAGGTTATAACACGCAGATGGCAAGATAGAGAAATGGTTGAATTATTGATTGAGAGCTAATTAAGTTCTTCGGAAATCCCACGCTTTCAATCTCTTCGGACGTTCAGTCGGATTGCTCCTGAGGGGGCCATAATAATTATGTTTTATCATCTCAAAACGTAATTAGACAAACCCACGCCAGAGTGTGTTGTTCATTCCTTCGGGGGCACCAAGGTAAAATGTGCTGTTTGTTTTTGATGTGCTCAATGACAAACACAATGCTTTGAAGATTGGTCCTTTTGCCCCTTTTGCGCATTGCGCATTTTCTTTGAAGTTTGAAAAAAGAACTGCTCCCATCGATGATTTGTCATTATAAAGAGAGAAGTTCAGCCGAAACAATCTGTTGTTCTTTATATATCGTGCACTGGTTAACGGATAAAACTGTCTTTTCTACAGCCTTTCAGTATGCAGCAGCTAATGTGGAAAAAATTTTTGTTTTAGTGATAGAGTTAGATTAGGATTGTCTGTTTGGTTGAGTCGTGGGGTTAGAATTAGATTTACTTTCAGCCTAACCCCTTCTCTCTTAACGATATGCAATAAGCATAATCACGAGGGTAAGTCCAACCCATTGCAAATTGATTTGATAAAAATATAAAATTATGAAAAACGGTTACAATTTCATCAAAATCGGACCAAATAGAAGAAGAAGAAAAAAATATGGAATTCTATGACATTTCATGAAAATTGTCACCGCTTTGTTTATTCAATTTTGTTTCTTTTTATCAAATTCAACTTGCAAATGTACCGGACCTGCCTTTCAATTTATTGATACGCAGCTTCAATCGGATGCATTCCTTAAAGCTCAGAACTGCAAACCTCTTCCTTCTAATTATTTTCAACCTTTCTATCATTTACTTTCTTCTTGACAAAACACAGATTCTATTGAAGGAAAATGAGGTAATTTGTCTATTATTTTCATTTTCTACACTGTCAGTATAATAATATTATTGAACTATCCAACTTTGCCATGAGCCTTTTAAGAAGGCCCCTTTTGATGAATTCATCCTCAGATCAATATGGATGATGTTACATTGTCGTATGGTAACCATGGTAATTAGATGTTGAGATGAAGACGTTTGTAAATTATTCATGGTGGCTTGGTTTCTTTCTGATAGTCCATGGATTTGTGTTTGCTTTGTTCATATATTTATATGATTCGAGCACAATATTGTCGGATTATGTTGAAATGTTAGATCACTAAATAGAATTGTGATGGCAACCAGTTATGCTCCTGCCAAGTCAAGTCAGAAAATAGGTCAAGGGGATGAATAGTGACTTATTGATTAAGGATTCAACAATTGAATACGTTCACTCTTGACATTTTATCGCTTGGAACCTTTTCATTCGTAATGCTCTTTTTTTTAATATTACCAGCGATTACGATGAGATTTTTCCTGACGGTATACATATTTGTTTGCATAATCTTGTTCTGCTATGGAATACAGTGCATTATTTGATGTTTTCTTCATTTCTATTCGAACTCTATTGTGACCTGGCAAACAAGCTAGTGTTGTCCCATCTTATAAATAGCATTTACTATAGGC
>BEXV01001225.1:76354-92586 GCA_003118195.1 Hemicentrotus pulcherrimus
AGAGTGATTGAAAGGGTATGTTTTTACCGTTTTCATTCAAAAAACAAAAAACAAAATGGCGGCCAAAAACAAACAAACATGGCGCCCGTATACTCGAGCATTCGCTTGTGAGTTTAGTAGTGTACTCGGGTAGCTCATTACCCGGTTGTGCACAGCCTTAATACAGATTCATATCAATGGAAAGCTGAATGAGCGTAGAATACAAATATAACGGCATAAACAATAATTTCTCTTTCATTGTTGCACAAAAGCAAGTTAAAAGCTCTTTTTCTGCACCACTCCAAATAACTGGTCAACAAGTTTCAAATTTGCATCTGTTACGGTGACGACATAAGCCGAAAGCTTACCCATTTTGCTAAGTTTTCAAAGCTTTAGATTTGATTCACTTCTCTGACAAACTCTAAAGTAGCATAATTTATATTATTGTAATCTATAGCTTATAAGCTTTCCATTGGTATATAATTCATCCATTCTATTTTTTTACTTTGAACAGGTTCTTTGATATTCAGTAAAAAAAAAGCATCGCAAGCACAAGCAATAAAGTGCAATAATTATGTACAGAAGACCTTGATGTTTTTCTTGCTGTTTTTTTTTTTTTGTGCCTCTACCACCAAAGATTGTTCCAGAGACATTAGGTTTTCTGGCTGTATGTATGTCTGTCAGTCAGTTCCGCTGCTTGTTACCACGATAACTCGAGAACCATCAAACATATTTTAACCAAAAAACTTGCCTGAAATATGAATATAAACATGCAAAGATAATCCGATTAAATATTCTCAGAGTAAGAAGTCAAAGGTATGTTTTTTTGATGGTCAATGAATAATAATAATAATAAAGATAACAAGTCATAAGAGTGTTTTAAAATAACATGAAATGTTTGTTTTTTATGTTAGCGGAGTAAGCACAATTTTGAATATGAATATGGAGAATATTGGAATGATTTATTATTTTCACAGGTGCAAGTAAATGGACTGTTGCAACATGTGGCAGTAACCAGGTTTGTGTTATTGACTGTAACTCTGGCAAGGTACTCAAGAAATATCAACACACGAGAGAGAAAGAGGTAGGCATCTTATGCATTATTGTATTCCTTTTTTGTCAGCTTGTGTTTAAAATGGTCACAAACATAACAATATCATAATTTTCTAATATAATATGGAATTTTCCTATCTTTTATCGGTCACTTTATCTCATTTTTTCTTTTATGAAAATCAACTTGATATAAGAACAGACCATCATTTTCTGCAGAAAACGCCAGTATTTTGAAATTTGCAAAGATGTACTCAGAAAAAGTTCTTAAAATCTCCTTCATCATGACATCTTAACATGGCACAATAATAGTCAAACCTCTTCATGAAACGTGGACAAAAGGAATCTGGTATTTATAGACAGGTTCCTTTTATTCTGGATTCAACAAAAAACATTGATCCAGCGGGAAAAGGCCTTTATAGATAGGTGATTGCTAGAGTATGTGATGTGTATTATATTCTTCGCTCTTTTCCTGTCACCATGCCTTAACTGCCATTCTCTTACTAAAATCCCTGAAATCACAGGAGTTCTACTGCATCGCTTGGACCAAGCTGAGCGTCATCACCGAGTTGCACCGCAGACCCACCACAGTCCTGGCTGCAGGGGGTGTGCGAGGCTCCATCAAGTTACTCCACACCACCCAGCTACTCTGATATGCTGAGATCAAAATATCAAAGGGAAAACCAGTCAACTGCTTGCTCTTCCATCCAAAGAGACCAACATGGCTCTTCTGTAAGTTGTACTCTATAATTATTTGGATTACATGAACGATTTTCTCTCAAATGACCTGAAAAACCAGACATTTTTTTCCAAGCTCCGCCAAACATTCATGTTGCAAAGTGATTGAAAAACAACTGTGGATTTGTGCCTTTCGCAAGTAGTTCTTCTACTGAAAAAGCCACTGATTCACAAAAGTTTCTAATTTGACGGTGGATGTATGGTAGCTTTAAAACACACGTTTGTGAATAGTTCTCTTATATTAGTTTACAGTTTTAAAACTTTTTTTTCAGAGAAATTATGCATTGCAACAGATTTCAATTTGTTTTAAATCTTCATTACTTATGTGTTGATAAAATGATGCATACCTCATTTGGCGAAATGGAAGCAATTGTGTGCCTGAAATTGAATGATTTCTGAGATTTTGAAAGTAAAAGAATCTGTTGCTTTTGTGTGCTTTTTTGTTGATCACATTTTGTTAAAACCCCTTCGGGTGTAGCCAATTTTCTCTCTACTTCTTCCATTCATCTTTAACATTGCTTATATCTGTCATTTTCTCCAATCATTCTCATTCCTCTTTGTACCTGTTGTCTTTTCCTCTTGTGATGAGGAGTGATGTATGTATCTTATGTCGTACTGAATGCTATATCTACATGCATCTCATGCTGTCCTTGCATGATTCTCCCTGCAGGTGGATCAGAAGACATCACTGTCATCGACATTGGTGTTCCACATGGCCCGGACCTCAAAACCAGACACAAGTAAGTTAGATCAAGATCTCAGTCGGCTTATCTGTTTAAAGTATCAATCAGGCAGAGTGATGTTACAAATGTCATAATTGATAATAATAATAATAATAATAATAATAATAATATGTCTTGTTTTTCCAGGGTAGCCTCATCAGTATTTATCTGTTCTCCTTGAGGGCCAAACATATTATTGATGATTAAAGCTTTCAATACAAATCTCTGTTAAAGTCTGCAGGCTGAAATTGAGAGTTAAATGAAGAAATTGGTCCTTTTTGTTTATATGATGTCATAAAATTTAAAAGTTCAATGGCTTGGCTGATTTTTCCATTTTAGGAAGTCAGGTGATATTTTGGAAGAGGAACACAGTATTTCTTAGTTTCTTTTCTTGTTAAAGAGGAAACCTGTAAATAAAATTACCTTTTGCTATCATTATTTTCTTAAAATGCATCTATACATAAATTTATTTGATTGTAGCGAATTGTTATTCATTCAAATATGTATGTATCTGACTCTATAGTTTCTTTGACTTTGTGTGCATTACTTCTACCATTGTTATATATCTGTTTGTATTTTTAGTTGTATTTGAAATCTAACCTCAAGTTTTGGTTTCAATGAAGCAATGATACTACTACTAATTATAAAACACTCTTACAATTATTCTTCCTCAGTTACTCTCACCAAACACTGCTGCATTACAAGTGACAAAATCCTCACTAGACAATGATACCTCTACATACCAGTATTTACTGGATATTCTGATAATCAGGAAACTTTTGCGGTAAGAAGCGTCTGGTAGACCGGCATAAAAAGTCAACTTAAATAGAAAAATCTTGTTTTTTTATCATAACCATTCCTTTGTATACTATTCTATCCAGGAAACTGTTCACATTGGAAGCACCCGGTAGATGTCTTGGGTTAGTGATCTGCCCCAAGTCTAACTTCCTGATGGCTGGCTGTGACAATGGATGTTATGGGTGGGATCTAGATGTCAAGGGACCCATCGCCAAAACAGAAAAGTAAGTACCCAGCTTTGGTTTTGTTTGATACAGAATAAAAATCAGTTATTCGTATTGATTTTGTTTGTGAAGAGCCGGAAGAGCCGGAAGAGCCGGAAGAGCCTTAATGCGATATCATGAAGGTAAAGTTGTGTTGTGCCTCTCGTTGTTGTTGTTGTTGTTGGATTTGTTGTTGTTGCCAACTTTGCCTTTTGTGGACCTCTTGATGTATTGCATACATCTCTCTGAGATAAATACACATAGACAAATCCTTTGCACAGATATTACCACTAGAGTACTCTTGTATGTTCAACTAAAGAAGTATTGATTATAATTGTCTTGAAATCACAGCTGGATTGAGCTGAATTTCACATTTTGAAAGAATGGCAAATTATGCAAACCATGACATGAGCCAAATGATCTCCATTGTGTTGTTTCACTGGCCCTCTCCATCTTGGCAAAACAATATCAGCCTACTCTGAAACACTCATACAGAGCAACAAGTAACTTGAACCTCCCCCCCCCCTCCCCCCACTACCAGTCAAAGAAATCTTTGATCCACCCTTGCCTACATGTCTAATAACAAGATCTGAATACACTTACTAGCATCTATATCTCTCGATACACCTATTGCAGGACCCACAGTGTAGAGTTCCTGTTGCCAAGTAAGGCAAGGCTGATGGGGGACGAGGAAGAGGTCATTGAAGACAGTGGTGAGAAGGAAGGAGACATGATTGATGGACTTGCACTACTCAAAAACGATCTCATTGGTAAGTATTAGAAGAGAATATTTTGGGGGTCATTTCCAGTCAGCTCTTGATACATCTGATACGACAGAAGAAAATATATATTTAAGAATTCATGTATATCATGAAATTAATGTTTTATTCAGAACAAAACATGATTTGTGAATGTGTGTCTGAAGACCCAACCGTAACCATTGTAATTTGACATCTTGTAACAAACAGTATGGATTCATGAATCTTCCGTACTATATGGTTTTCTGTTGAAATAAATTTTTCAATATATCTGTTTTGAAAGATCAATGAAAATTGAACTTTCAGACTCGTTTAGCTTACCAAAGTTGGATAACCAACTTGTCCTGATGCAAAGCTTTTACATACTCTATCCTGTTGGTGTCGTGGGTGTGGGTATACCATTAAAGTAGTCACCCGAAGAATCAAAAGTGTTTTGAATTGATGCAAAATTCATATCATTGCGAAGGGGAAGCCTTACTGATCAAATATAACAACTTCCCTCTTCAAAATATGTTTTGGCCCGCAGTAATCATCTCTCAAAAACGTTAATTTTGAGATCCAGATTTTCTGCCTTGAGCAGTCCTCCGTAGAGCGTCAAGATTCATGACGTCACCTGCGAGAAACAGCTAGCCACAAAATTGCATTTTATGCCTTTTCATGATTTCTATATAATTTTTCAGCACATTATTTGTGTTTTTCAATAGAAAATCTGTCCATCCATGTATAATTTGTCCATAATTATCAGTTGTCATGAATTCTCTTTGGGTGACTGCCATTAATCTCTGTCATTTGTGTATCCATTCACAGCAAGCAAAGTTGCATGTGATGGTGCCATTCACGTATGGAGTCTGTCCAAGTCTCGTAAGCGTCAGGTACCAGGAAGCAAGGAGGTGACCATTGATCCTCACTACACGTTAGAATGGTGCGACTCGGACAGCGTCTACCTCGACATTGGCACATGGCCAGGTACGGACTCAAAACCCCCTTTTGTCAGTCACTATTCTCAATTGTATTTGCGATGTTTGCTAAAGCCCCTTTAAAGTGGTGGGAGCCCCCCAAATTTGATGGCAAAATTTCACTTATATTGTATCATAATGTGAAAGAGGATGTCATTTAAGACACATTTTTGCAAGGAATTTCAAAACAAATATGTTTGAAGTCGAATGTTAATGAAAGAGTGCAAAATTTAGTTTTTCAGCATACAGCAGAAAACCCAAATTATGTATTCTTTTATCAGTATTTGTCTTCAAACACATTTTTTTTTATTGTAATACAACTTATAAGTGAAAGTTTGCCATCAATTTGTTGGCGAATTTGGGGCTCCCAACATTTTAGAGAGGCTTTAACCAAGTATGAGTTCAAATGAAATTTGTTGCCATGTAAACCTGAAAACAGAATCTCCCAATAGACTTGTGTAAGGGCTTACTTAATTTTCATGCTTTCAATTGTGATTACTCTCATCATGGAGAACTGAAGAGAACATCAAAACACCAATATGACCATTTTCAATTACAAGATCGAGTGCACAATCTAATTCTTTTTTTACAGATTGTCAATTAAAGACGGAAGTATTATTTTATTTTATAATTTATTTACAATTTCATTTAAGCAGGGTTGCCTCTTCGTGTAACAAACTGCTATCCCTGGGGGCCCTGCACAATAACAAAATGTATATAAAATATTTATAGACTTATTAAGTAAAAAATTGAACAAATTAATAATATGAAAAACAAAGATCATGAAAACAACGATAAATAACGTAAGAAGTAATATCATGAATAAAATTTGTAAAGTGCAACCAATTTTAAGCATATGGTGTTGATCATGATTGTGGTATGATTATGAGTGTAACATTTCTGTTTTTGTATCTGTTTAGGATGTGGAGTGTTGGTGAGTGGTGATGATCAAGGAGAGGTCTGGGTCTACGATGTCAGCAAGAAAGTCCATTCAAAGAACAGGAAACCAGTCAAACCAAGTCAGGTGAGTTGAAACTTTTACAAAAATGAGCCGCAACTACTTTGTAAAAGAACGTGTTTGTTAAGTTTCTATTTTGACTGTGCGAATAAATACAGTTTGGACATTACTTGGGGGATTTCCCATGGGTAGTTGGAAGATGAAATGTGTCTATGCAATTTGTAACTATTGGAATGATATGATTTAAATGTTCTTCATAAGTCATCTAATTATCCTTGCATTTTTCTCTTTCCATGCAGCTCCTTCCTTGGCCTGAGAACAATGAGCAGGAGATTGAGGAGGAGGAGGAGGAGGACACCAAGATCAAGGAAATATCAGATCAGGAAGCGGAAGCAATCCTCAAGCAACAGGAAGCAGAAGCCGAGGACATCAAGCAACAAGAAGAGGAAGGTGAGGCCATTAAACAACAGGAGGAGGGGGAAGAAGCCAAACCAGCTGAAGAGATGGCTCAAGAACAATCCACAGCGGAGAGTGCAGTGGCACAAGTTTTGGAGGAAGTGGTTTCTCAGGTTGTGAGTGATGATGGAAAAGAGGAGGTTGTAGCTGCCATGCAGGAATCAGCTGAAGAGCCAAAAGAGGAGGAGAAACCTGTGGAGATGGCTGTAGAGGATGGACAGAAAGAGGGGGCGGATGCTGCAATGGAAGTAGCAGAGACTGCTATGGAAATAGCAGAGAGTGCTCCAATGGCAGTCGGTGAAGTAGAGGTGGAGGAGGAAAAGGCCAAGGAGGAGGAGACAGCAGAGAGTTCAAAAGCAGCTGAGACCGAACAAGAGAAGGTTGAAGAAGCAGAGATTGCAGAGGCAACATCAGAAGACAAAGATGCTAAGATGAAGGAAGGAGAGGTGAAGGCTGCAGATGAGGTAGAGGTAACACCACAGAAAAGAGGGAGAGGACGGCCTAAGAAGGTCCTCAGTGCAACAGAAGAAGCAGCTAAGCAAGCGAAAGAAGAAGCAGCTAAGCAAGCAAAAGCAGAAAGAGAAGCAGTCAGTAATACACCAGGTACTCCACGGGGAAGAGGAAGACCTAAGAAAGTTGCATCTCCTAGGGTATCTTCCGGAGATAAAGACTCTGAAAAGCAGCAAAGAGATTCCTCACCCAGAGCAGCAGCCACCTCTTCCGCAGCTCAGACCGCCAGGGCAAGGAGGGAAGCAAAGATCCAGGAAGCCGCCAAGCAAGAAGCAGCAAAAAAATCCAAGTCGGCGAAGATCAAGGCAGTCAAAGCTGAGAAAAAACTTGAGGAGAAAGCCAAGAAGAGGGCTGAAGCGGAGAAGGCCAAGGCAGAGAAGGCCAAAGCCAAAGCAGATAATGCCAGGGCTAGGGCTGAGATCGCAGAATTGAGACAATCCTTGAAAAAATCCAAAGGAGCTGAAGAGCTGATGAACCTCGCTGACTCGGAAGACAGGATCATCGTCAACGACGTCGCAATCAGCTCAGACTGCAAGTTTATCGTGTCCGTTACAAACAAGAACCTTATCTGTGTATGGCAGAGAGTATAATCATGTCTCCTATGTGTTTTATATAGTTCCTCTGTAAAGTATTAATTCCTAGTTGCTACTTGACTGAACATTTACTATTTCAGGAAGCTTCTCGTTCTAAATACAACACATTGCATTGCAACTGTTATTGTAAATAATGCAGTCAGATGCTTGCATTTGGATTATGGTACTTGAATCATCAGTTTATATGCCATCATGTGTTTTTTGGTGAAAAAGCTAACTACATGCAATCTTGTTTGAAACTTGTATCATACCGATATATATTCCTCTTTCTTCCTATTCTGAAATTTGTTAATTTATGGAACAATCGATTTGTCATTCGTTCCTAAACTTTAGAGGTAGCCCTAGCAACTTTCTTGATCCTATTGACCCAAGAAGATAAATTGCACATTTGCTTCATATATAGTGCTTTCTGCTCCAACTCGATGTCAATGAGATTAAATGGATTTTAAGTTTATGCAGTATTTTATATTTTATTTAAGTCCGTTATAAATTTAGTTTTCTCAATATCTGAATTTTAATTTATGATCATGGGTAGAATATCAATTTTGAAGCACTCCAATGAAATAAATAATGATTTAACAATTTTTTGCATGATGTAGTATTGTAATCATCAACGTTAATTTTGTTTCATGTCTTATTAATTCACACTTTTTATAAAGCTACTTCAAAGACAATCATATTCCTTTCAGACATCTGATAATCATACACCCATCTGTGTTTACTGATGTTTGTGTAAAAATGGTACATATTTTTGCCTGTTACTTTAATAAGTTAAATTATTGTAAATTTATAAATTTGCAACGTTTTATCTGTGCACGGGTGCTTTAGAAGTGCATCAGAAGAAGCAGAATTCTCACCTAACATACATGTAACAACGCCTTAGTTGCTCATTGTAATGATGAAGACTCCTGCACAGCAGTGGCACAATAGTCAAATATTCCCTTTGGATATCATATCACTCGCTCCACATACATCACTGCATATTTACTACCTTTCATCAAACTCATATTCTCAAATGTTAAACTATCTTTTAGTACGCTCCAGTGTACTTGTTATCAATGGTTTGTGTAGATTGAGTGTAAATTTTGCTTTTTTAGGGTTGTGTTGATTATGTTTTTACTCCCAAGTCGGGTCATTATCTACATTGTGGCCACAAGGTTGCCAAATGCTTGTAATCAGGTGTATTTTAAATGTATTTGCAATTGATGATACTGATCTGATTTTTGTGGTAATTTGGAATGTAGACTCTTTATGCTTTGGAAAAGGTGAATCTAGGATATTTATGTATACTGTTGGAATGACCCTGTTCTTTGTAGATACATAAAACATGTTTGGTTCCTAAATAAGCGATTGTGTTTCATAGATGTACATTATATTTGAAAATATTTTACACATTCCTGGCAAACATGTACACTAAAGAGAGAGAAAAAAAAGGAGAGAGGAAATAACCTGTTGTTGAAGGGGGAAATGACATATATATGCCAATAAATTTCATTTTTCTTTAGGTGCCATTCTAAACTTCCCTGAACTCATATATTGTCAATCGGGCCCCGTTTCATAACACTTCCTATCAGTGACAAAAGCTGAATGTATATGACAAATATGCTCTCAACCAATCAAATGCCATGATTTCAGTAGCTTTTAACAGTAATTGTAACTTGTCACTGATAACAAGTTTCGTGAAATGGGGGCCTGCTCTTAGATTTCAGATGTCTGCCTTTTGTTTGCAAAACTGGATGCCACTTAAGTGGAAATGCTTCCTTTCCATTCACAGCTTTCCTCTTTTCATGTACATAATGTTTAGAGATTACATAGGGGGAAGGGGTCATTGCAAGTAGCAAGTAATTGGGTGTGAGTTTTTAGGATTGGACGAGGGAACGTTTTTAGTTGTGGTTTTATTAAGGTCGTACGTTCAACATTTTATAAGAGTACCAGATAGCTGTACCATGTGCATGTAAATAACACAAATTGCCTTGTCAGATTCAGCTGGTCGGAGTTTTGATTTATATTTTTGTTATTTGGCTATCATGTGTCGCTCATCATTAGAAAGTTATCCGTATGACAATATGAAGAGTGCATGTGTTTATTATTGAAAATATTTGATGTTTTTTAGATCATTGAGGGGTTTCTTCACAATATGCTGTTAAATATGTACTTTTCATGATGATGTTGTATATAAAAAGACTTGAACATTCACATCAAGTAACAGCAATTGTAATTGAAATAAAATTCTGAAACCAAAAGATTTTGTGGATTTTCCTAGAATATGCTCTCCTTCTCTTAGAAAAAAGATCCCTCCCCTACTTCACTCTCCCTCTACTCTTTCTCTACCCCTGCCTCCTTTGCTCCATTCATCCCTCCTGCTTTTCTCTCCCTCCACCCCCTTCCCTCCTAATTCACTTTCCCATTTCAGCCCCCTTGCTTCTCTCTGCCTCCATCGTCCTTTCTCTCCTCTCCCCTCCATTTATCCCTTTGCACTCAATTTTTCATTCTAGACCCCCTTTCCTGTAAAATACCCATTCAAACTTCCCACACGCCAATGATATACAAAATGAAACAATTCAAGTCTGCTGTAAAATATAATACTTCATCTTTATTATACAGTAGGCTTACAGTCCATGTGAGTGAGAGAGAGAGAGAGAGGGGGGGGGGGAGGATTGGACTATCTGTCGTCTCTCCTCGAGACGGAAAGTCAACCAGTTGAAAACTACCCACCCTCTCCAAACAATCCTCTCTCTCTCTCGCATGGTGCAACCTGAAGTCTATTGTATATCTACATCGCCATGCAAGCCGATACTTAAAACCAGCATCTTCATCTTTATTGTAATAGAGGATGTAAGAAGTTCCTTTGCACAAACAATTGGGAGACTCGGCTGAAGAAGTGACACCTTCAAGAAATACAAAATGTACATGTACTCTACGCTAATCTTGAGCTCTGGTATGGGAATCGTTTAAAAGAAAATTGCTAAAATCTATTCTGGATTGTTTATCCTACAGTAGATTGGTTGATTGAACCAGTGAAAAAAAAATGAACAAAACGAACAAACATTTACTGAGCATCATCTCCGATAAAACAAATCATTTGCACATTATTTACCAAAATTGTTTGGCACATGTTATTCAGTTGTAATCTTGAACAATCAGTGAGAGTTTGGTTGGATTATCCTTTTATGACAAACTTTAAAATCAAAATTTTTTACATTGATTCATGGAAGACCAATATTATTTTGAAACCGACAAAATGTTCTTGCAATGTATCTGTATATATATAAAAGTGTGAGAATTCTTAACTCTGAGATGACAACAGGTGTTCCAGAATATGTTAAGTACAGCTAAGTCTTGCGTTCCTACACCATTTTCTTCATGCTCATATATAGATATATATATATATCTATATATATATTAAAACCAATTCTTCACAGTTAGAGACCCCCAAAACTATTTGATGTTTTTCTTATTTTGCGAGTTCATGATAACAAGCAAGTTGATACTTTTAAATAGACACTTATTTTTCTAGATGCTTGTATTCTTGAATAATTCATGGAAGGTTAAACTCTACTGAATCTATTCCACAATGAATGCTCTGGAATACAAATAGAATAAGCTCATTCTCTCCTTAGTCCTCAATGATGTTAAAGATTAATAACTCAGAGAATAACCTGGAGGATTAATGTAGGTGAGCGCAAGATGTAGCCTCAATAGCACTAGGAGAGGTAGAGTCCCACATCTACAAGCATTTATCCAATCTGTCTGGAACATGCCAGTATTACATGTAAACTTCTAATAAATGTCCAACACAGAAACAAATGCATGAGACTGTCATGTTTTGTCGGCCACACTGTCTTTTTCTTGTGTTGATGAATCCTCTGTGGCGACTCCAAAATTGTCGTCAAAGTCTTCTTTGCTGATCTGTGGGGATGGAAATAAAGACCATAGAGGATAAATAAAAACATTGCTGCTTTACACATACAAACAAATCTCTATAGAGTACCATTAAATTGACACAAACAAAAAAATAGCAGAAAAACAATGATAAGTTGTTACTTATCTGTAAATATTTATTGATCCGTTTATTACAAAACTACAAAATTTGAAAATATTGACAACATTCATGTTTTCCCCCTTTATTCCAAGTACACAATGACATAGAAAACCTGGTAAAAATTGATAAAGGGTCTAGGGTACATACAGGTACATGTATTATTGCAATGTTACAATGTGTGCAAATTCCACAGCCATTATTCAATAAAAACTTACCTTTCCCTTCTTGAGTTTCTTCAGAAGTCTGACATCATCAGCTAGCTCGTTCAGCTCACTCTCATCAAACTATTAAGAAGTGAAAGGTACCAAAATAACAAGAAATGTTCAAAACAGGAGCTATTTACATAACAACTCTGAAAAGCAACTCTACTGAAGAAAAAATGATATAACATATTAGTTGATGCTAGGAAACCTATAAGCAAAACCCACACACAGCTCCTGAATAAAACAAGATGTCTAAACGCTGATACTAGAGGTGTTGGGTGGGTTAGATACTATTGGATATTTATATAGCGCACATATCCACCATGCATGGTGCTCAAGGCGATCCAACTATTACCGGTACCTCGGCTCTGCTAGGCAGCAGATTTCAGCGCTCACAGCATTCAAGGAATTACTTCCTACCAGTACCTATCTAACTCCTGGGTGGAGAGTGGCAAATGTAGATTAATATCTTGCCTTGAACACTTGACTTGATATGCAAAAGTCAAAGGTTCAATCCCTTACATGAACATGTATGTCATTGAGCAAGGCATTTTATCTACAATGCTTCTCTACGCCCAGGTGTTTAATAGAAGCACCTTGTAGGAATCTGAAAGTAACTGCAGTTTGCTCAGAATCTGTAAAATGGTACCTGGCTGCAATGCTCCCAAAGGAGTGGAGAAAGAGCAAACATTGAGTGTGGAAGAGCCTGAATCCGATGACCAGGGTAATAATATATCTGCAAAGTGCTTTGAGATATCACATGACGAAAACTCGTCGTCTAAAATTGAAACCCCCATTTGACTTGCACCACTACTACTTGTACTAGAGCTGAGATTGTGATAAGCCCTAAGTAAACACTAGCGTTGTAATCCACCCCCACTGAGACATTGATGAGGTGATAGAGAGAGAGAGATAAGCATTATAGAGGGGGAAAGGAAGGGAGAAGGGATCGAGAGACACATGCAGGGGTTAGCTGCCAGAGTTAAAATTGTTGTTATATAGTCAATTATGGGTCATTTTGCTTCGATCAAGCTTTCATTTTGGTCTTCATCTAACTTATTAGTGACTTTTGGACATGACTTTTGGACATGATGATATCTTAAAACAAGTAAAATGATTATTTCGTACATCTCATTTCCTTTCAGGCAGAGCCCCAGTGGGAGTTTGTTTACACTTGTATTACGTAAGATGATGAAGAGTCCAGCTGCAATCTAATATCTTAATCTCTCACTGGGAGCCTCAAGGCTCTGTGGCAGTTTTTAACGAGAGATCGGAGTGCGGGGTTGTAGTGCCCCATGAGATCGCATTGACTTCTGTGTTGAAGTAGAAGCTCTCTCACAGTTTTAACGAGAGAAACAAATATGGGGTTAAGAAACCCCACCCGATTACATTGACCCTGTATTGAAGGGTGGGGTATAGTTTTAACGAGAGCTTTTCATAATGAAGCATGTATAAACTGTGATATAAACCCCAAAATATTATCACCATAATCATTTTTGCTAACCTCTTGTTTCCTCTTCTTGGCAGCTACTTTTTTCTGCTTTCTTTCCTTTTTCTTTTCTTTCTGCTCTTTGTTCTTGGACCATGCTACAGTTTTAACCTGGATCAAAGAAAGGACAAAACACAGATTGTGCAACAACATACTAACATACACTATGAACATGACAGACAAAGAAAGCGGACAAAATATACAGTTCCTCAGGTAGACAAAGGAACATCCCTTCACTGCTATTATGTAGAAAGGTGAATATGCATGTGACACCTGTTTTACACATTTTTACATAATACCAGTGAAGGGATATTCCTTTGTCTACCTGGGGAACTGTATATTTTGTCCGCTTTCTTTGTTAGTCATGATCATAGTGAGAGAAACCTGTATACAAAGGCCCCTAGCGAAGGGCAAGATAATGGGTCTCTATGCTCAGGTGGTCTTTCTACACAGGTTCCTAGAATACAAATCTCTAAGAATAATTTAGTTTGTGGGGAAACAAATTTTCAGTGTTTTTGGACAGGTGGTCTTTGTATACAGGTATTCAGAAGCAGGTTTGACCGGTATGAAAAACAGAAAAGGCTATTACCGGAGTGTTGGCTCAGTCAGTAGAGCGTCCGCCTCACAACCGGGAGGTCGTGGGTTCGAACCCCGACCGCAACCAAAAAGACATTAAAAGATGGGAGTTGTTGCTACCTTCTTTGGCGTTCAACAATAAGGGATAGAGCAACGTCGATCTGGCGCTGCTCAGTGGCTGCCGGGCTCACGATCAATTGGGCAAAACAAATTTCCGTTTTGGTTTAATAAAATTTGGAGTGGACTATTAGGCTATTATTATTATTATTATTATTATTATTATTATTATTATATTATACATGAATATTTTTGTCAGATACAGTAAAACCTGTCCATTGAGGCCACCCAAGAGAAACATAAAAAGTGGCCACAGTAGACAGGTGGCCTTTATAGACAGGTTTGACTGTATCTGTAAAAATTCATATGCATTTTTAATGGCCTTTTGTGTTCTTTCATACAAACTGGGTTAAAGATAAAGGTGAGTTCTGGTAATGCAATTGCATTGTGAAAGAAAAGGTGTGGAAAGGATCAGAAACAGTTGATCATGTCGCATGTAAGTATTGGTGTGCACTGCAAGGGTCTGGAGTCATCAAAATCATAATAAATTTGACCGAGTCTTGGTAAAGTAACAAAGCTATATATGGGACAACACACATGGTGTCGAGGTTGGTACTCCCTTGATTTCCTTGTCTTTCTATGCTTATTACTTAGCCAGTATACATTTTCTTCCAAAATTGTTTGGCACATGTTATTTATTTGTAATCTTGAACATTCAGTGGAAGTTTCATTTGATTCTGTGAAAATTAATTTTCTTTTTTTACCAGTACTGGAGTTTATCTTTCAAATAAAATAGTTGAAGCATTATCATGCCATGACGTACACAACTCGAAGACACGTTGCGATTAAATGAATCAACCAATACTTACTCTTCTCTGCTTCTTGTGGCCCGTGATAACACCATCTTCAATCAGCTTTAGTCTTTGCTTCCTCTGTTTCTCTCGGTTCTTATCCCTGTAAAGAAAAACATTTTTACAATGCATTGATAAATAATTTTTTTTACAGCAGTCCAAACAGTTACATGCCTTTTTTTTTTAATTGTAAAAAACAATTGCATAAAACGATTTTGGGTAACGCATACAAGACTGGGGGTGGGGGGATCCATTTTTATGAAGGTTTTTTTTCTTTTCTTCCTAAGTTCTGAAAGCTGAAGGTTCATGATTTAATTTCCCAAACCAGGGAATACATAATTCAAAAAGTTATTTTGTTGCTTTTTATCCATTGGTTCATTATTTTGCAGATTTGTTATCATGAAAATGATACTGGGTTCTATTACACTTTTGAAGTACAAACCTTAAGCTTAATGACCCTTTAGAATTAAGAACCCTAAAAAGTATGATGTATCTACAAATGCATGCCAATGTGAGAAGTGCTTTTGAATGAATGTGATTTCCTGCAAATTTTCTTCTGGTCAGACAGACCCATCTACTGCCAAACAAATAAAGATTGCTTTAGACCAATTTCTCTCATAATGCATACACTTCCATTACCAGAAATCAAGATAAGAGATAATATAACTCACTTGTAGGGTATTGCATTGTAGTCCACTTCTGCTGGTATGAAATCTGGAAAGTTCTTTCCTTTCAGCTCTGGCATACGAGGAAGGCGTAAGAGGGCAAAACTTCTGGCAAGAGCTGCCATGTCAAGCTCTGATTGGAGGTAAGACGTAGAGGTCTGGGTATAATTTTACACCAACTTTATTTTTACATCAACTTCATCTGTTCTTCTTCAGCATTTTGTCAGGTACTGTATTCTCTCTAGTATAAAACTAAAGTTGGTACTTAAGTGTGCCCAATAAAAATAGACCAACTAATATATCATGACTTGACTTATCCTAATATGTGAAACTTAAATAATAGGCATAATCAATACTGTATGTCTAAATTAAAATGACAGATATTTGTAGATAACTTGCTTGAAATTTTATCAAAAATCTATATCAGAAACAATTTAACTTAAAGGGATCGTTTAACAATGTTAAATATGAGATACAAGACCTAATGTGTTATCAGTGTCTGTGATATGGTGAAATATTGAAGCCCTAAAAAAATTGCGCTTCAAAATGATCAAGAAGTGCCTCAAAAAAGTAAAAATCTTTGAGTGACCGGTTTTACCATACTCGTTTTCCCCAATAGACTGTAGTG
>BEXV01001226.1:7573-17685 GCA_003118195.1 Hemicentrotus pulcherrimus
ACTTATTTAGTATATTTTTCTTGAGTTGAGAATGTTAGCAGACATCCACTGAGTGTTTAGTGTGTGTGTGTGTGTAGGTGGGTGGGTGGGTGAGTATGTTTGTGTGATGGAGGGGGGCAGGATTATTCCAGTAAAATTATCTCCAGATTTGTTTAAGATTTTTTCTTTTGTATATGAGTGAATAACATTTACAATTGACATATTATGTTTAGGTACTTATAAGTTTACTTTGTTGCTAAGTTATATATACTGCAAATAAGTTTGTGTTTAATTATGTTTTTGTAAATGCAACAATATTGAACACCTTTATTTTATTCAATTGTATGTTATGGTTTGTATTGCACATTTGGAGAAATAAAACAAAATTATTATTTTAAAAAAAGTGTGTGGGGGGGGGGGGGAGGGGTGCGCTTTAATTTTCCTTACCCATGTGCCGCGTGTCGAAATAGTGTCGATTGTTTCCCGGCCTTGTTATTCAAAGAAAGATGTAGGAAGGATGTGGGGGAGGGAGTAGATGTTACATCGACATCGGCCTAGTATGGTCGATATGTCCCCGCAAAATTTATATAAACGCATTCAGATATTTTGGAAACAGCACAGATGAAAACGATAGACTTTAAAAGCCATTCTCCATGGAGATCAATCCAAAATATTATTTTACTTCTTTTTTATTTTCTCTCTCTCTGCAGATCTTCTGGCCTGATGATCACGTGAGTCTCTTCCCATCTCGATGGCTGTATCTCAATCGCTTCGACGAGACGAACTTTGACCCCGTGAGACAACTCGTACCTAAGCCTTGGGGTTCGGAACAGGTCAATGAACTACTAAGGTTTGACTACAAAGAAGTAAGTCAACTCAGCTCAGTTCGGTTTGTTTTTTGTGTTTAACATTTCACGCTTAGCACAAATGTCCTTTGGCAAGGCATTAATCTACTTTTGCCACTCTGCACCCGGATGTAGGTACCTGGAAATTGCCTGGGTAATAACCAAAAGAACCGGAATGATGTTGGGTAAAACAATTCATTTTTTACAATTATCATTGTTATTATTATTACTAATATTATATTCCGTGTTTTTCTTCTTGCTATCATTTTTGTTCTCCTTCTCCTTCTCCTATTTTTATCCAGGTTATGGAAGACTCGAGGGTTCTTCGTGACTGGCTGAGAAGTCTAGTCGTCCGTGGTATTGCTCTGTTGACTGGAGCGCCAAAGGAAACTGGAGTAATTGAAGCGATTGGCAAGCGCGTAGGTCACCTCAGGACAACAATGTATGGGTAGGTATAGGCTATTTTATCATCTGAAGAACACACAAAATAAGGAAATACAAACAGCACATTCTGATTGAAAGCAAGTATAGACAAACAATAATTACATAGGTTATTACTTTCAGCCATTTGTTGTAATGCCTTGATTAATGCTTATCTCAACAAGCTGAGCGGTCACTTAATTTCCCTCAGGTAAACTTGGTCATTGGCAGATTAAGAATGTTTACGAACCAACCTCCGTACCTTGAGGGACTCCAATACTTACAGATTACCCTCGTATCACAGGCTGATCCCACAATAAGGGGTTCAGACTTTAAAAACCGCCCTTAAAAACTCGGAACCTTAGTCAGATCCATTACCATTGTTATGATATTCAACACTGTTCAAATATTAGCAATGGAGTATGCGTTGTAACCAGATATTTAGTATAAAAACAGAAATTTGAGCCAAACTCATTTTATGATGCTTTTACTAGAAACATTTCTGGCTAAAAATCCTGTCACTGACTGTACCCTAAAAAAAAAAAAACATATTTTGAGAATCGAACTTCTTTGTGAGCAGATAACCAGCATTCCAGCAAATTCCAAGAAACTCCACAGTGTCCAAGTATTAGAGTTTAATGAGAATAAAACACGTCCTTTAATGACAGACAAGGTCAGTACTCGTTTATAATTACATGTATAATTTGTTCTTGCAGCCACACCTTTGAAGTTCTTGCAGTCGCGTCTTCAAGTAACCTGGCCTACACGACATTAAAGCTGGGCTTGCATGTGGATCTTCCGATGTATGAAGTTCCACCCTCCGTAAGTGAACCTCGTTTCCATGGAGAGTACAATATGTTTGATAGGGACAACGTCGATTGATGCACAGGGAGCGAGGGAGTATTTTTTTAAGGCACACTGCCATACTTGTAGCTACTTGCTCCCTCTATTATAGAAAACTTCCCCAATCGATGCCTGTTGATCCCCCATGATCCTCTTGTTTTATGTTAAATGAGAGCTGAGTTAATGAGATAGCCACCTGTCACAGTGACCTCGATAGCTCTCTGTGTGGTCTAATCCCTTCTGGCCCAGTAGTGGTGACGGTCTTTAAGAGATTACAAAAGAAGCATGGATGGGTTTTAAAGGTTGCATGGCGGATGAGCTAGAAATATATTTTTGTTTTATGGAAGCGCCATAGAGGTTTTCCTTTAAACTTTTGTTGGCAAAAGTTCTAGAAATGAAATGTAACAGGGGGAAAAAATAGTCTCAACATTCCGAGCAGTGTGCTCAAACCAGATAACGATCAGAGGACGCTGTTCCAAACTCTGAAACTTTTCTTTTCTTTAACAGTTCTCCAAATGATTTGTGGTACCCTCTCTTCAAATTGTTTTTAATCACTCATGCGGGAAATATGTGAAATATGCATCATATAAGTTGCATCAAATGAAAGAGGAGGATCTAAACTTTACAAAAATGTGTCATTTATAAATTATAATTATGATTAAAGGTAAAGACCAGTATTGGAAACGCCCAATTTCAAAAAATGAAATGGAAGCTCTCATTACCAATCATGTGAAAGAATATGTTTTGACTAATACATGATGATAAAAGATTTGCCGGGAAACCGCCTACTAATTCATGTATTTGGTCAATTTGTTTCTCTCATGGTCTGTGAGAGATTTAGGGTTTCTGTGTATATATAGTGCTTGTAACTTTACGAAGAATGGGCCAATTTTTAAAAATCATTTTGATGATTCCAGAACCTTGCAGATGCTAGATGATCAACCTCTTCTGGTCGATTCCACAACGTTTCTTTCACAATGCAATCGCATGGCCATAACTGGTCTTTACCTTTAAGTTATGATAAAACATCGATAACTCTCGGTTTCTTTTTTTCATGGACGCACTGTATATAGGTCCAAATGCTTCATTGCATCAAGCAGTGCGAGATGATCGGCGGTGAAAGTCAGTTCTGCGACGCCTTGAAGGTCACAAATGACCTCAAGAAGTCCGATCCCGAGTTTTACAACACACTCACAAGGGTCAAAGTTGACATCCGTTTGCGAGGCAAGGACTACATCCCATACCACTACCAGTACGCCCGACCAATCATCGAGTAAGTCGATCAGGGCAGCGTTTCATGAAACACGCATTTCAATGGGATGTGGGTGAACTTGTACTTGAGACGGTTTCGTGAGACGCTGCCCTGTTTCTTAAGAGCATAGGAATGTGCCCTCAGGTGGAATTCGACACCATCCGGATGTCTACCCCAAATCAGATGTTGTCATTCACCGGGATTAGCCTTCAGTTTTATTACCAACAGGCATTATACAATGCTTTGCTTTCTCCTTCCCCGAAGACTCTCCGAGAAACTTGGGTTGTTTTTGATAGGGATTGCTATGTGCAGACTTGTACACCCATTAATGATATTTTCACCAAGCCTGGTGTCAACGAATTATGGTCTTCTGCATGTGGAATCTGACGACCAGCCCCATTTAAAGGTACTATGCCCCATTTGCAGGCCCAACAACTAAAAGGTTAAATTCCAACGGCATTTGAAAGATAATACTAATTCAGAACTCTCCTAAAAAAGGGGGGCTTGAAAATGTCTTTAAGTGGGAAAATAACGACTATTAGTTGTCAAATCGACTTAAGAGCTATAGAACCAGTAAGTAAAAGTCCGATTTTCAGAACATTGTACCGAATGGTCGTACGTTTTATGCTGCGCAAAGATCAATCAGTTTAATGTTGGCCATAATACAAGAAGTGGGTTGTTAATGTACTATTGTAAACATTATGCTCATGTACCTTTACAGCTCATGTTATGTATGTTATTACCAAATAGGAAAAAAGCCAGTCAGTCCTTCAATAGTGTCTGACAGTGAAGTCTAGCAAGTAAACGAGTTTTCTTGCATAATTTGAATATCAAGACACTACTAAATGTTTACATTTCACAGTAAGTACATACATGGCATATTCATAATTCCTGCAAAGTTCTGCATAATTTGATGTTGGCTGCAAAAGGGACATATTATCTGTAATGCCTAGACATCATTAAATCAACATCTTTATGTAATTTCAACAGCACTTTACATGACTTGTGGACAAAAAAACAAAACATGTAGTACATTACGTAATCCAATCATCATACCCATCGCAAGTACGGTAGATTGATGATACTGCTTTAGATTTGATTTCTCGAAAGTCTTTGCATTTATGTTGAAATAATCGCTTCTAAGGGTCAGTAGAGGTCAGATTCATGGTCGACAATAGACTATATAGTGTAACTATTCTTTCTATTATTTATTTTGTGACTATTTCTTTATTTTTTTTTTGGTCGTGTATTGCTATATCTCGTTACAGGCTTGATGATGAAGGCAAATTTAAAGCGATATCGCATAACAACGGGGTGAGGGCGCCCTACATGAACTTGCCTGTAGCAGATGTCAAGAGCTGGTACAAAGGTCTAGCTTGCTTGGATGGAAAGCTGAACGACAAAGAAAACATGATACAGTTCAAACTCAAGGAAGGTAGCCAAACAATTTTAGAATTCCATTCTTTCTTTGCATCTTCACGTCATAAATTCACGAATACGATGTTTGTTTTTGTTGTTGTTATTATTATTCTTCTTCTTCCTTTCTCTGTTCTTCTCCTTCTTGAATGAATACATCAAAATGTAGAATCAAATTATTCTTGTTTTTTTTAAATAAATATCAATTAACTCCTCCTTTTACTTTTATTTCTTCTTCTGCTTTTCTAAAAAACAAAAATCCTTCTTGTTCGCCTTCTTCTTTTCTTTGTTTTATATTATCTTTATTAAAACTCTGAACTTATAGCATTTCGTTGTTTATTTCATTTTCCGTTCATCACCATTGCCATACATTTGTTTCTCACTATTTTCACTTTTTTTCTTCTTCTCTCTTTACCTCTTCAGAGGGACTTATTATTATATTTCAAAATATATACAACTGTATCTAGCATTTGTTATAGATAACAAGTTTTATAAAACGGGCCCTGGTTCTATGTAATTTAAAGCAGTGTAGCATTCCTCGATTGTAATACTTTTCGATCATTTCATCTTGTCTACTGCCAGGTGAAGTGGTGACCTTCAACAATAACCGTGTGATGCATGGTCGGAGTAGCTTCCAGCTGGCTCAGACTGAAGAGGAAGGCAAAAAAACCCGCCATCTTGCAGGGGGTTACTTGAGTTGGGACGTCATCAATTCAAGTATCAGACTTCTGGACGAAGAGCTTGATGATATCACTATTCTCTAGAAAACGAACTTGATCAAATGGAGAACTAATTACAATCCAGTTCCTCTAGTCGCTCTACGTATCGTTGGTCCTGCAATAGTCCACGGGACCAGCATTCCAGGGGACTGATCGGTCACGAGACCAGCCGTCTACTAGAACGACAGCCCACCTAGGCCCTGTTTCATAAAACTTGATATCAATAACAAGTTACAAGCTACTGATATAAGCTACTTAAATCAAGACATCTGATTGGCTGAGAGCAGATTTATCATAGAAAGTAAGAATTTGTCAGTCTGATCAAGAAGTTGCTGGTAACTTCTTGGTCTGATGAACCCACATACAAGTTTGCAGGAGGCCTACGAGACCGATAGAACATGACACTAATTTGTCAGTCTAGTGGGCTATCGGTCTCATTTGCCGTCGGCCTTGTTGGCTGTTGGTCTCCTAAACTGTCAATCTCCGTGAGCTATCTGTCTCTTAAAGAGAAGGTTGAGTTCTGGGAAGAGGAAAAAAATAATTTGTGAGCGTTATCATCGTTTTTATGCAAGGGTGGAAGAACATCAGATTAAACATGTTCCCTGAAAAGCATGGCTCTTCAAATGCCTTCATATTCTATATATGACATATGTGCTCGTGTAGTCCCATGTACATCATTCTGTGTACAGAGCTTGTAACTTTGCCAAGATTTTGACAAATTTCTTGTCATTTTGATGATTCCAGAACCTTGCAATACACACGAATAATGATCAACCTCTTCTGATAGATTCCACACCGTTTCTTTCACAATGCAGTCCCATGATCAGAACTCAACTTTATCTTTAGGCTGTCGGTCTCGTGAAAGGTCGGTCTCGAGGGCTGTCATTTTTGCGGGCTATCGGTCCTGGGTTGTCATTTTTTTTTGTCCTTTGCAAAAGTTGCCATAATCTGAATTGAATTTATTCATTCACCACCCTTGAAAACATTGAAACAAAGGATATATTAATGTACAATGGCAATGCTATGTAACACGAATATATATATATTGTTCTAGTATACTTACTTTACTGCTGTACCCCTACTGTTAATACCATATCAAGAAATAATTTTTAACACAAAATACCTGCTTCAGATTAGAGCATATAAGAATTAAAAAAATGGAGGGTATGTAAGAAGAAAGAGAGGAAGAAGAAGAAGAAGAAGAAGAAGAAGAAGAAGAAGAAGAAGAAGAAGAAGAAACAGTATTTAAATGTATATTTATCATGATCATGGATATTATATCAAATGTATACTAAAAAAGGGCCCTGTGAATGTCAATTATATGTTGTTCCTATGTTCATAATTATGTTGAAGCAAGATTGTTCATGTGCATATAAACAATTATCCTATATGGACACAATAAAGAAATGAAATGAAATGAATGAAATGTCTATATAACATACATACATGACGTGCATTATAAAAATACATGTTCTAGTAAAGCGATATACATGTCTATTGTAAACATATTAAATAGTTATAAGTAAATTTAGTATCAAGAGTAAATCAATAAATGACTTTTTACAATGAGTTTGTGATCGATGGTAAAATAGAGTAAATATAGCATATGTGCTAGTCGAGTCTTACTCTCGTTATCTGAAGCCTAAAATAAAGTTAATTGAAAAATACACGATGGGTTTCCGAATCCTATAATTTATACGATTTTATTTAAAAATAAGATTTTGTATAATATTACAATTACCAAAACGAGACTGGTTGATATGTACAAATATATAATTACAAAGTTATAATTCGTGATTTTCTCCTAAGAGTAATTTTGTGAGTTTTTTTTAAGAAGGAGGTTCTTGATCTCTCAATTCTTAGATCAGTGGAAAGCATATTCATGAAGATATGAGTTTCACCCTGTTATGAAATAGTCATATCTGTATTACATGCCGGTAACTTTCAAAATGTTATGTTGCTTTAAGAAACTGAAATAAACCTTACCCTCAACATGTTCTCTCTTATTCAAAACCCTACGTTCGGGAGACTGAAATTCGTTTAAAATTAGTAGCACAAATCCCAAAATTCGGGTAAGTTAGATGTGGTAGGCTTACAATACATAAGACAGAGGGGGAGAGAGAGAGAAAGAGAGATGAGAGAGAGAAAGAGGGAGAGGGGAGAGAAAAAGAAAAATAGACCATGTGGAGCTTCATTGAACATGACGTGGATAGAATGTTAGCGCCATCTGAAGACCATTTGTGTGTAGTTGTCGCTGCAATTTATGATTATCACTATAATGTAAGGGACCATTTGTTTTTCTCTTTTCATTTTACCCTCCACTTAGCCAAGCATGATGTATCCTGCGTCATACCCCTTGATTTTACCATGTTTCCAATAAAAGAAGCCAAGTCTTTGTTTCAGAGCCAGATACCCCAAGCAACAGCTTGGTTGTAGCTCATCGAGCACCGATCTGGGCCTGGTTTCATAAAACTTGTTATCATAAGAAGTTACAAGCTAATGTTATAAGCTACTGAAATCATGGCATCTGATTGGCTGAGAGCAAATTTGTAACAGAAATGTAGCAGTTGTTATAGATAACAATTTTTATGAAACGGGCCCCTGTTTGTTCTTGTGGCTGTCCTGTCTGCTCCAGCACCACATTTCAAATGAGTTTAATTTCCTTCTCTCTGTTTTTAAAATTTTTGCTGCTGTCCAGCATTCACTTCTATCCATCACCACGGGGGAGACTATTGGAAACATCCTCCTCATATATATATATATATATATATATATATTTTAAAGAGAGCTATTGGAATGTATTATCCCTATCTTTCAGCCAATGAAGAAGATACTCTCTGCGACTGCGGAGAAACTCAAACGATTGACCACATCTTGCAGTGCGGCGGAACGGGTTGCACAGATGAAGACCTGGCCCTTGTAAATGAGACAGCCATCGCAGCCATCGTGCGATGGAAGAATTTAATTTAATGTATTAATTGAATTTGGGAACTGTACATTAATCTTTATCTAGCTAAGGAGGCACAAACGAACGAGTCAGGGGTGCAGTGATGCGACATGCCCACACAAGCTATAAGATAGGTTACACATCAATCAATCCTCAGACCACAAATCGACTGGCCTTAAAAGGTAATACAAAGTTTTGGGATGGTGTCATGAATTTGGTTCAAATGAACATATTGGAAGCATATGCGATCCTACAATATTCAGGGATCATTGATGCGGTTGAAATCTAGTCTAAAGTTATGAAATTGTAAATAATAAAGGTCAAGATATTAATCAAGCTATAAAACAATGTTTCTTGACTAAAATCGACCAATTAGTTATTCCTGTTCGGAAATTATATATCACAACTACATATTCTGAGATTTTCATGGTCACAGCTACCATTGTACGCCCGTAGGCGCTATTTGGAATTTATCAAAATTTACCGGGACCATCAGGCCACCAGTAAATTTTCATATTCAATTTTTCTCGAAGGGAGAAGTGTTTTAGGGGCTAATTTTTCTTGTGCCTATAATACATCTACAGGGGCATCCAAACATATCAAAATTGTAAAAAATCACTTTCCGCCCAATTTTCAATTTTCAATTTTCCCAAAACTTTGTATTACCTTTAAGCCTTAAAAGTGAGCGGCACATGTGGTGAGAATTCTTCTGCGTTCCCATATGAAGTGCAGTCATCCACTGCAGATCATTCTTTAAAGGGATCGTTTAACAATGTTAAATCTGAGATACACGGCCCTACGTGTTATCAGTGTCTGTGATATGGTGTAATATTGAAGCCCTTAACAAATTGCGCTTCAAAATGATCAAGAAGTGCTTCAAAAAAGTTAAAATCTTTGAGTGACCGGTTTTACCATACCCGTTTTCCCCAGTAAACTGTAAAGTTATAAAAACCGTCAGGCGAACGGTTTTCAAAATTTGTAATTCCAATCATAAATATCTTGATAATCAGGTAGGCGATCGGCTTGTAAAGGTCATGGGGTTCCTGACTGACCTAAAGGTTTATAATTTATAGTTTATAATGAGCTTAATCCAGAATTTTGTTTCAGAATCTGAGACAAAGTTACCAGATCCCTTTAATAAGGAAACACAATTGCATTAAAATGATACCGTTGAGCACCCCTTCTCTTTCTGACTCCCTTCTTTCTTTGTCTTGAAATATTTCAAACATTTTTCGAATGCGAGGTTCTTTCGAAAGCCATGCTCATCAGTCAATAGCAGAATCATTCATTCCGTTCCCCTTTTCTTTCGACCCCGTGTACTTACTATCAAAATAATTTTTTTCATTAATATTATTATTATAACATAACCAGGGTGAAGAAAAACAAATCGTAAGCTGAATGATTTCGTCACTCCGTTCCCACGGTGCATCATTAAGTATTTACACTTGCGGACAATAGAGTGGATCATTGTATGGAATTTATGACTGTTTTCGACATGTTTGCCTTCAAATTTGTCACGGTGGGTAACTTATTCGTGCCGACTGTAATGAATGGCACATTAATCTAATTTATTCATGTGTGCAGGCTGTAAAATGTCCCCCATACATATTACCGATAACCATAACTTAAAATCTTAAATTAGCCTGTGACGGATCCGGGATTTTATAAAAGAACAAAAAAAAAAAAAAAAA